>JAFJTQ020000086.1:0-82213 GCA_022559915.2 Septoria petroselini
GAGAATAACTATACGGGGCCCGATAGAAATTAGGTAGGAGTACTAAGGCTTAGCGCGGGCATAGCCGGCGCCCTTATCCTTAGGGCCTAGCCCCTTATAACTAGCCTTCTATATTAATATAGGCGATAACTATCTACTACTATATTAAATTAGAAACTAGGGCCTTAGGTCGTTGCCTACGCTCGGTAGTAGTAATAACTATAGTATTCTAATAGTATCTAAGTCTAAGTCTACTCTTATTAAAGTTATAAATATTATACTATATAATTCTATAGTAGGCGATTATGTTCTAAACAAGCCTAAACTACTCTATAATAACCTCTAGATCCTTATTCTTAGCTCTCTGGTTTAAGAGCCTCCGTAATAACCGTGTTTCTAAGCCTAAGTAACGCTTAATAAAGTTATAAGCCTATCTTTAGCTAACCTCTTATCTATTCCGTACCTTAGTTATTAAGGAGGCCTAGCTTCTAATTATAGCCTATGTTGGCGAGTAACTACGTGAATCCAGGTCAAGGATCTTCTAATAAACTACCTCCTCTTTAATCGGAGTCAAGGCTCTGTTGTTATATAGTATACTAGCCTATAGACGCGTTCCTTTAAGCCTCCGACTTAGCGTTATGTAATCGACTCCGTAGGCAGTTGTAGCGCGTCGTACGCTTGGAAAACGACCTAATAGGTAATCACGAACAGCATTCTGAATACAGTCTTCGTTTGGAGGTGCCATCGCGTAAAATGATGGAGTAATGGACGCGTTGGGTGGTGGAATTGGATACGAGATGGGACTGGCTCACTAACCTATCTGGCTCACTAACTTATCAAACACGTTAGAGCCGGAAATACGGGCCTTTCCGCTCAGGCCGCAAGATCCGATCGCGATTGTCATTGGATTGGGAGCAGCAGGCCACGCAAACTACAGTACCTACTTGCTCCGAGGGCAAAAGCATTGGCGCGATGACCAACCCGCAGCAGTGGCAGCACTAACAGGCTACAAGGCTCCGAGGATCAGAAAAGTCATGATTGGTCGCAGGGGCTGCGGCTGACCAAGGCAAGTCTATTTCCGTGACGACCACATGCTGCTGTTCTCTATTTACACGTGCCTACGGTTCATTGTTTCTACGTATACGCGCTCTTCGCGGTGTCTCCCTACATAGGTATCTGTCGTACTAACCGAGGCTCCCCTGCGTCTATTATCGCACCCACTTTGACGCGCAATACCGACCGACTAGTTCTATCTTGCACCACTTCCTCGTTCGTTGACATGCCGCTTCCACGTCTTCTATCTCCACGCCAGCTGTCGCAGCCCATCTTTCCTGCTGTAGATCCAAAATAGCCCAAGATTACAGCTTACTTGACTCGAAGCAGCTCTCAATTTTGGCCTGAGACTATTGGAGGGCACCCAAAAACTGATACGGAGTCGCAGCCGCACTCTTCATTGCCAATTTTTCGAAAGCTGACATCCCAAGGCAGCGTCTGACCTGATGAGAGGGTGAATCCGCAGTTTCCACTGGCCTGAATATCGACATGTCTGCCGCGGTAACCAAACATGCCAGTTGTACCCGCAGGAATGCAATAAGTGCCTAGTGATGCTTGACCCGCTGGCGACATTGTTAGTAAAAAGTAGATTGTAAGATTGTACCCATGAAAGCATACGTTTCGAGTCTTCGACAAGTTCTAATCGGCATCCGAGCGCCGCAGACACGCAGAGAGCCATCAGGCCAGCAGTGAACTTCATGATTGCGTCTAGACTTTGTTGGAAGGAGATTGTTGTGGAAGATAATGCTCGGAGTATGGATCGATGAGAAACTTGTATAATATCGTGTCAATAGGTGCCGGACTTTTAGCATTGCTAAGATAGCTTGCTGAGATGGCTGTGCTGCCTGTGCATGCCACTAGGTTGATCCACTGTGATCTATCGGCAGCGCTTACAGTTCTACTAGACACTTGATTGAAAGTGAAACACATATGGAGCCTGCACTCGGCTTACCGATATGTAGGCAGCAGGCGACCATGACTATCTAAGTCTACGAGAGCCTAGCTAAGCACTAGTGCATGGTAAGCATAGACAAGATAAAACGTAGTCTCAGACTAGGAAGAAATTTCAGGAGTCGCTATTGGGACAAGATGCGTAGTGTGACGGTGCCCTCGCAGTCTCGCTCTCGTGATAGTCGTGCTCCTAGTGGTATCGGTGACTCGTCAGATTCCCAGATGTTTTCGAAGACAGCGAGTCCGGGCATTGATCTACTAAAGGCGCAAGTCGTATTCGCCTACCTCCTTTTATTTAATACGCAACATGCCATAGTCCTACAAGAGCCTAGGCCAGAATGGGAGGCTGAGCCGGCCTTGTCAGGTACCATCTAGCGCCATTGTCCTAGTGAACCGAGATGCATCGGGAGTGTCAGATGGTCACCATCTTCGGGGATTCGGCGATTCGGAGTTAGGTGGTATTCCTACATTGTACCGACATAATTGCCGTCTTATAATTACAGTATGTGTGCATAAAGATGGAAGCCTTTGCTAGCGCGTGTAGCCTTGTTGATTCCACCCTTTCTATAGTTCTCTCTCTCGCTCTTATACACAAAGTGGTAGTCAGGGTAGTTACTCTATGTGATTTAGCGATATGGCAAGGGTTTCCATCTTTATGTTTCAGTGTACGTACTGTATACGGATAACTGCGTGGTATTCAGCTAACAATAGAAGTACGTCTATACAAATAGCCAATATCTCTTTGATAGCAATGCATGGATTTAATATACTACTCTTGACTTGACATCTCACAGATTGCTGGTCCGCCGGATGGTTCGGTGTCCCGATACAACCACCTGACATTGACCAGCTGACGGAATTTCCCCTCTGACCCGACAGAGCTTATCGTGCCTATGAACGCCCCTCGATCTCGACCTGTAGAGACAGTTGACAGCTATGCGAAACGTGCTAACCCATGCCCTAGAACAAATCGAAAAATCTCTCTCTCTCTCAGCCTACGCTCGTGAGAATCACTACTAGTGATTAGACACCCCACATTTGATATCCTGCTTCTCTGCCTCGCTTGTACCACTCTTGCACATATGGCAAGGCGACGTGTGGCCCATACACCTCTTCCTCCCACTGCGGAATGGGACAGTCGAATCCCGTTTCTGCTTTGCATCGCGCTGCCATCTCAGCCAGTGTGCCGCCGCGGTCATATAGCGGAGCTTCCCTTCCAGCCTCTGCTCTCTCGACATCCGCTCGCAAGCTTTCCGTCTGCTCAACATTGAGCTCCAGCGTTTCGGGGCTGATGATCACGCCGTAGCTTTGCTTGGCGCCTTCGACAGTGACTAGCTTTCGACGGACTTCGAGAGCTACAGTCTCAGCGGGGCGTGTCAGAGGATCTCCGAGTCCACCTCCACCCCATGTTTGCCATTCCAGAACATCGCCTGGTCGGACCTTGACATGGTCGCACTTGGAAGGTAGGCGCTCTGTGCTGCCATCAACACGGTGAATGGCCTTCTTGCTGCGGCTGCCTGGGCGACCACCTCTCACCCCCCATGGCTTTGTGAACCATCGGTCATCATGCAAACTGAATTCGCCCGCGGAGAGGAAGTGGTATTTCGTCAGTTGAGCATTGCCGCCGCGATAGAATCCAGCCCCGCCGCTGTCCGCCACAGCTTCGTTGACTTCGAGCCGCACGGGGAAGTTGAGCTCAATCGACTCAGTCGGCACGGACTTGATCGCAGGAAACAGGCAGTGGCAGTCTGGCCCGTCGCCTTTCGGCCGTGCCGGCACTCCTCCAAACGCAATCTGGTACAGCTGATACCACTCGCCGTTGGGTTTGAAGCCCGAGTAGAAGAAATGAGGCGAGTCGCTGAACCCCGCGGCGGTCATGAACGCTGCATTCTTCTGCCCGAAGAGCGCCTGCATAATGTCCATGGTCCTGCCGAGGAAATGCGTTCGACAAGATAGTGCTGCAGGTCGTACGGGTTTGAGGAGCGAGCCGAGCGGGATCCCGACATCAACCAAGTCGTGGAAACCATCGTTTGGGATCGTGTACGGCGCGTACACGGCGAGGAGGTAGTAGCCCACAAACATCTTAAACATCTGGACATGTGTTAGCTGGGCAGAATCAGGCCGTGGTCTGGATGACTTGCCGTTTCACTCAAGTAGTAGTTAATACTGCTGCTTGCCTGTGGACTAGTCCCATGCCAGTCGAATTTCAGCCTGTCCTTTCTGGGCTTGCTGAGAGTACACTTGAGAGCGAACGGCCCTTTGCCATGACCGTCGTCATCAACAAAGTCCACGAAAGTTGATTGATCATCAGTCATGTGCTCCTCAATAATCTGCGCCACGGCAGTTCTGGTCCGCTGAAGAAGCACATCTGTGGCTGCAGCGTAGACTTCTGGCCCGAAGCGTGCGCACAGCTCACAGACTCTTGTAGCCGCAGTTCTGCAAGCGGAGATCAAAGCCAGAAGATCCGAGCGCAGCCACTCGGGCTGTCGACTATTGCGGCACACAAGCTCCACGATGGACTTGTTCATTTTGCCGCGCTCAAAGAGTTTCATTGTAGGGATCTGGAGTCCGTCATCGAAGATGGTTTGTGCATTTATGCTCATACTCCCCGGGACCTGGCCTTGTACATCAGTCATGTGTCCGAAATTGGCGGCCCACCCGACCAGTTTGTGCTCGTAGTAAATTGGCAGAAGCACAATCACGTCGTTGAGGTGCGAGACTGCGCCTTCGACTTCGTACACGTCGTTGGTGATGAAGACGTCGCCCTCTTCAATGTCGTCGACTTCTTTCTTAGATATTTTGTGTGCCCAGATCTTGAGAAACTGGCCGATAAAGCTCCCAAACTGGCCGACGAGCATCTTGCCTTGGGCGTCCGTAATCACATTGAATTCGTCCTGCTGTTCTCGAATAGCAGGTGACATGGCGCATCGCAACATCAGTGTGTCCATTTCTGCACGAATCGATGCCAGAGATGACGAGATCAGGGTCGGAATGACGGGAATGACCTCGACGGTCTTTCTGGCTTCTGTTGCTCTCTCCTCTAGTGTCTTGTCGGAAACAATATTCTCGAATTTGGATTTGAAGGTCGGCAGCTCGTTGCCGGACTGAGGCGATATGCATAGATTGCCGACAGCGTCGACAATGGCCTCGAAACCCGGGGCAATAAGAGTGTTGCTGTCCATTTCTACTACGACGGCTGGACCTTGGACTTTGTGGCCTTCTTTGGCAATGGCCGTGCGGTCCCAGAAGGTGGCGATGTGCTCCTTGCCTTGCACGACAATCTTCTTCTGCTCCAGTATCGCAGAGCTCGGCGGCGTTTCGCACTCCGCTTTTGCTATGTGAGGAATCTCAATCTCCAGAGAGGCATCAACGACTGTCACAGTGAGGCGGGTGAGTTCCAGAGCAAAATTCTCCAGAGTGTACGAGAATTGTTGTTGATGTATGGCATCAAACTTGAGCTTGGCAGTCTTCTCGAAATCGCCCATCGGCTGCGCTAGGTCGTCCTCGGATAATGTGATGGCGAGCTCCAGTGCTTGACCTTTGTAGCGAAGCGCAGCAGCGTAGGTCACTGCCAGGCGAGGTTGTTCTTCATCCATAGCCTCTCTTATCGTGGACTCGCACTTGTCCCGAAGCAGTCCAAACTCGGTCCGGATCTTGTCCATCGTGATCGTGGTTAAGACATGGATGAAGGATGTTGATAGCTCATGGCTCATCTTCGTGGTCGCATCTCCTTGAGCACACAGGATTCCGGGCGCGGCTGGTATTATGACTGGCCATGCGCCGAGGAGCTTTCCCACTGCATTAGCACACCTGGACCTTGTCAGCTTCAGTGGTAGAAAATGTCCATGCTTCGTCTTCGATCATCAGAGAACAGAGGGCAACGCTCACATTGGACCTGCACCGCCTATTGCCACGAGCGCGAAATCAGCAGGATTGTAGCCTCGCTCAACAGACACCAAACGCAGGGCGCCGTAGATTGCCTCGTTAGCAAGGTCGACTATAGCCTCGGCGGTCTCGAACAGAGTCTTGCCCATGTCATCTGCCAGCCTGCCGACGGCGGCACGAGCAGCTGCAACATCAAGCTTAAAGTCCCCACCGAGCAGAGTCTCGGGCAGGTAGCCCAGAACCAGGTTGGCATCTGTGACTGTAGCTTGGAGTCCACCTCTGCCATAGGCTGCAGGACCAGGAACAGCGCCACTCGATTCAGGCCCGACGCGGAGGGTATTCGTCAGCTTGGAGTAGAAGGCTAGCGAACCTCCTCCGGCTCCAATCGTGCGGACATCGACTGAAGGTGATCTAACAGCAAGGTCGCCGACCATCGTCTCTCTTCTCAGGGATGGCTGGGCGTTGGCAATGAGTGCCACGTCGGTCGAAGTGCCTCCCATGTCTAGTGTGATGAGGTTCTTGTGAGGAGTGGCATTGGCGATAATGCTTGTTATGCCCCTCACACCGCCAGCTGGTCCACTCATCAATATGTTGACCGGCAGATCGCCCGCCAACTCAAGATTCGTAAGGCCTCCGTCTGACTTGAGGATGCGTACAGTGGGCGTGTCTTCGGTCAGCTTCTCGGAAAGTCCTTTCATGTACCTCTTGACTTCCGGCTTCACCACCGAGTTGGCGGCTGCTGTGACTGTTCGCTCGTATTCCCCAAGTTCAGGAAGCACTTCGTGAGAAAGCGATACCTCAACTTCGTCGCCTAGCACCTCTTTGACTATCTCTGCGACTTCTTTTTCATGTGTGCCATCAACCCAGGAGTTCAACAGGCTGACTGTGACTGCTTGCACCTTGCCCTTGACAGTAAGCAGTTCGTTGCGAAGTGCCTGGGCCACGACACAGTCAAGTTAGCACACGTTTCTGATTGTTCCGTTGGTGAGAGCGTCGGTCGCTGTCTTCGTATGGAGTCCCCACTTACGTCTTTGTCCACAGGCCTGACCTCACTGCCATCGACGGCCGTTCTCTCGGACACCTGCAAGGTCCTGTCCAGCGGGATCAACGGCGCTGGAGGTTCCCAATTGATCCATGAAGCCAGTCCTCCTGGAATTTGTGATCGTCTTGCCACTAAGACATCCTTGTGCCCTTTCGTGACGACAAGTGCAGCCGGAACACCTTTCCCTTCCAGCAAGGCGTTCGTCGCGACTGTGCTGCCATGGTGCAGAGCTCCAAACTTTCCTGTAAAGTGCTCTTCTGCTTGAATCACGCCTCTGACCTTGTCAATTGCATTCTTCACACCAATAGACTGATCGTGTGGCGTTGAAGGCACTTTGGCGCGATAGATCTTTCCATGAGGAGAGAAGGCGCATGCATCTGTAAAAGTGCCTCCGACATCAACGCCTAGGCGATAGTTGTTCGACATTGGAATGAGGCAAAGTTGCTTGCAGGAAAGAACGACAACAGCAAAGACGAAAGATGCATTGAATGATCGCGACCTACATTCTGTACGCCTCATGTCACGCCTCGGCCAGTATCATCACAGCTATCATCATCCTGCCCGGGTCGCAGATGGAGGCGGTGATAGGCCATGTCTCGTACGACCTTGAGAGGCGAGCACATTGTGCACAAGCGAGTCCGGGGGAGCTCTGAGATGCAGCATTAAGCGATATCTGTAGCGACTGAAGATGGTCAATCGACAAAGAGGTGGATGTTTCAAGTGGGGAGGAAGATCGAGGTGATGCTGATTACGAGGAGGACCAAGGCCGAACTTCGACCGAGTAACCACACTCGCCGGAGCTCCCTGCATCTCGACAACACTCTCGTCATGGCCTATCTCGAGCTCACGGCCGCGGTAGTGCAGGCCGAAGCCTCGGAGAACAGGCCAACGGCTACGGGGTGATGACCCGTGGCGTGCGTCAAGACGCGATGGCCATAGAGATGGTAGGTCGTGCGCGTCTGAAATGACGAAGAGCTTCACGTGTACATCACAACATGTCGATTGTCTCCATTTCCACAGGCGAGCCGACTGTCACTTCCGATGACCTGACAGCATTGTGCAAAGCCAACAACTTCCACGTTGAGCAGGGCAGTGCAAATGAAGCAGCCTTCCTCCTTTTCGCCAACAGTTTCGACGCAATATGCAAGACGATCGAAGACCTGCCCGAATACTGCGATCCCAGGCTGGCACCTGTGGCAGTCGAAGGAGGAACGAGGACATTCTACAGACCCGATGAGCGCGATAATCCACTGAATGGTGGGCTCACAAGACCACGCTAAAGTCTGCAGATCATGCTGCGAGGCACGGTGATCTGGCTGGCAGGACGATAGCGTTCAAGGACAACATCTCCGTTGCAGGACTGCCACTCGGTCTGGGCTGCTCTCCAAATCACTTCAGAGACGGGCAGCATCCCATCAGCACGATCGACGCGACTGTCGTGGCTAGAAGCTTAGCAGCAGGCGCTATTGTCAAGGGCACTGCGACTTGTGAAAACTTCAGCATGTTTGCGGCTTCGTACACTTCCGACTCTGGAGTGGTGCACAACGCGTGGCTGCCGGGCCACGCGACTGGTGGTAGCAGCAGTGGGTGTGGCGCTCTGGTCAGCGTCGCAGATGTCGAACAGGCGAGGAAGTGTGGCCAAGACACACGAGACTACCCTCTTTGTGAAGGTGTAGATATGGCCATCGGGGGGGATCAAGGCGGCAGCATTCGCCTTCCTGCCAGCTATAGCGGCATCTATGGATTGAAGCCTACGCATGGCTTAGTCCCATACACCGGTATCGCGGCCTTGAACCCCATGATCGATCATGCTGGGCCTATGGCGCGGACTGTGGATGACATTGCTCTACTGCTGGAAGTCGTCTCGGGTTATGACGGCATTGACATGCGCATGACTCCCGAGTCCCCTTTACGGCATGAAGTTCCACACTACCGCGATGACCTGCAGGCATGGATTGCTGAGA
Organism: Septoria petroselini; assembly: GCA_022559915.2. Taxonomy (NCBI): domain Eukaryota; kingdom Fungi; phylum Ascomycota; class Dothideomycetes; order Mycosphaerellales; family Mycosphaerellaceae; genus Septoria; species Septoria petroselini. Next base: position 8,875 of record JAFJTQ020000086.1, read on the forward strand.
AGCGTGCTGCGAACGAGTGGAACAGTCACCGATCTGCTAAGGGCATGCGAATTGGTTTCATCAAGGAGTCGTTCGATGTACCCGGCCTCGATCCTTCTGTGGCGCACACAGTCCGCGAAGCTGCATTACGCTTCACCACACTGGGCGCAGATGTCAAGGAGGTCTCCATACCCATGCACTCACTCGGAGCCGCAGTCTGGACTGTCGCGGCGCGACCTCTCATGCCGCACAATCTGGCAAACCACGCCCCAGACCTGCTCGCACATCCTATTCCTGGTCTGGACCCGTTACCTGTAGACCAGAGCTTCTTCGATATTCTAGTCAAGCGTAATCCCGCAGTTCTGAATGTCTTATTGAACGCGAAGCATATGCGGCAGAAATACGGTCCAAGTCTCGCAAGAAAAGCTCTGATGCACGTTCACGAGCTTCGGGCGGCATATGATCAAGCACTTCAAGAGTTTGACATCCTCATCACCCCAGTCAACCCTAAAGTTGGACCCGCTCATCCGCCGCGCGCACTCAATATAGCCGACGAAACGCATGAATATGCTGAAAGCATGATGGATCTGTTCGAGCCTGTCATTGAGAGTACTCTGAACACGAGTCCCTTCAATTGTACTGGTCACCCGGCCATGTCAATGCCAGTAGGGTGGGGTCGAACGAAGGACGAGACGGGAAAGCTACCTGTGGGCATGCAGCTAGTGGCGAAGAGATGGGATGAGGAGAGTATATTCAGGGCTGCAAAGGCTTGGGAGGTAGGTGGCAGGTGGCAGGACCACGAGGTCTGATGGGGAGGCGTGTCGGAAATACTACCTGATGTAGCCTCATCGATAGGAAAAGATCTGTCATAGGGCTGGCAATGACTTCCTTTATCTGCGCATCTAAAGTATTTCAGGTCGAAAGAGGAGCGAAGAAACGTTCACGAGCACAGCGTCATGAGTCCTGCGTGAAATACCCCTGTCATTCTCTCGGGTCCTGCCGAAAGCTTGTCCTCAAAAGTCTCGCGGGTCGCTCTTGCAGTCATAGCGTTTGGTGACACATTTGGGCAAGACCACATCGACATTCGCATGCGCCGGAGCTCACCAAACAGGCCACAAATTGAACACTAGCCGGCGCGTACATCAGGAAGACTTCAAATCTCGGGACTACACGAATCCCCACCAAGACATTCCACAATGGTCGGCACACGAGGCCCAGTGCCCGTGCCGCTACAGGCCAATGGCACTGATCTCACGCTCGACATTTTGCAGAATCTTGAGCACAACGATCCGATCCAGACCGATGTCGCGTACCCGCAGATCCCACAGGCGCAGCTCAAGGCAGCTCTCGACAGACTGGCCAGCCGTGCGATGCTGGAGTACGACACGAATGACACCGAACGAGTGGTTTTGACTGCAGAGGGCCAGCAGATCGCAGACGAGGGCAGCCATGAGTACAAAGTGTGGGAGGCGGTCAAGACAGCCGGCAAGTTGGGGGTCAAAGATCCCTCGCTTGCCACGCCCAGTGCGAAAGTCGGGTTGGGCAGCGCAATGAAGTTCAAGTGGGTGAAGAAGGACGGCGACGCCCTCGTGGCCCTGGAGGAGAGTGTGCGAGATCAGACGCGAGAGATGCTTCAGTTTGCAGCACAGTCAGGCAGCTTCCCAGACGCAAAACAACAGAAGGAGTTCCAGAAGCGAAAGCTGGTCGCCACGAAAAAGGTCATCACATACGAGGTGCGGAAGGGACCAAAGTGGGCGAAAGAGATTCCATTGGAAGTCACCGATCTGACTGCAGAGATGATCGAAGACGGAAGCTGGAAGTCGGCCAATTTCAAGCCATACAATTTCAACGCGTTGGGTGCGAACCAGAATGCGGGCACATTGCACCCGCTGAACAAAGTGCGGGAGGAGTTCCGCAAGATCTTCTTCAATTGGGACTTCATCGAGATGCCCACAGCTCGGTATGAATCTTTTCGAATCATGTGGATATCAACACACTAATCTCATTCCAGCTTCGTCGACACTGGCTTCTGGAACTTCGACGCTCTTTTCGTACCACAACAACATCCTGCTCGTGATCTGCAAGACACCTTCTACGTGTCAGATCCAGCAGAGTCAGGCCCTCCCGGACCAGACCCGATCGCAGACGCTGCACTAAACAAGATGGAGGCCGATTCGCGCCTCTTCGCGACTGGCACGTCACAAGAAGTCAAGCCGCTGGACTACAAGACCTACTCTGAAGATGTGCGCGCCGTTCATCAAGAAGGCAAGTTCGGTTCCATTGGGTACCGCGCCCCGTACGCCGAATCAGAAACGACCCGCCTCGTTCTGCGCACACATACCACGGCCGTCTCGACATACTGCCTACATCGCCTAGCAGCCAACCCGCGTCCTGCACGGTACTTCTCCATCGACCGTGTCTTCCGCAACGAGACGGTCGATGCCACGCATCTGGCGGAGTTCCACCAAATAGAGGGTGTCATCGCAGACTATGGCCTCACCCTCGGGGGTCTCCAAGCTTTCCTAGGCAAGTTCTTCGAACAGCTCGGCATCACGAACCTGCGCTTCAAGCCTGCCTACAACCCTTACACCGAACCTTCGATGGAGGTCTTTGGTTTCCACAGAGGTCTCAATAAGTGGGTCGAAATTGGCAACTCGGGCATGTTCAGACCTGAGATGTTACTACCCATGGGTCTGCCTGCGGATCTGCGAGTATATGGTTTTGGTCTGTCCTTGGAGCGACCGACTATGATCAAGTATGGTGTCTCCAACATTCGAGAATTGCTTGGGCACAAGGTGGACCTGGGTTTCATTGAAAGCAATGCTGCTGTCCGGTTAGACAAGGACTAGATACCGATGCCGAGAATAGGCTTGCCGAGCATCATGGTCGAACTTTTGGTAGATGCTTGCGAAGCTACAAGTCGAGGCTCGGGTTTAAATTCTGAAAGCCGAAGGCACTGTGAAGGGGTCTATCGAGTCGCCGTGGGAGAATATCATGTTCGATCAATGCGAAAATGTGTCATGAAGGCTCTCTTCCTTTCGGACCTCAACATGGCCACCTTGTTATAGTCCGAAGTACCTCCTAGATGTAACATGTGTTGGCTATGTCTTGGCCATTTGACAGCAGCGCCGACCTCCGACTCACTAACCACTTTGGGCGGCAGGCGGCTTTTTCGCCCCGGGCCTGCGGGTTGAGTCTGGGTCTCGTCCACACTGCTGTCTCCACCCTGAGATGCAGGTGCAACAATGTCATTATCCAACATTGAATAGCCGTGATGGTAAACAGGACATTCATCGACTGTAGAAGACCTCTTGTTGCCGCGTGAGTCTTGTTGTGATCATCTCACCGCTACAGCTGACGCGGACTTTCTCACAGGGCCGCTTTTGTTGTCGCTTGTTTCGTGCTGTACCATTCGACCAGCCACGAGTGGTTGTACACCGGTGCCGCAGCAGCAGTCAAGATGGAAAGCGTATCTTCCCGGCGAGTCTTCAATCTCGAGGCCGTGACGGGCGTTTTCATGCAATCCGAGCCCGGGACAGATCCCACCGATTTTGACAACACCGAACAAAACTTTGGCCTGATACATCGCAAGTACCCGACAGATCAGACCACGGTAGCTGCAGTGAGCACGGACTGGCAGAGATTCATGAGATATGTTCGCTATCTTGAAGCCACGTCCGGCGACGCCATAACTTACAAACTCCTCTTCCTGGGCCGTCATGGCGAAGGCTATCACAACGTCGCTGAGGCATTCTATGGCACGAAAGACTGGGACGATTACTGGTCCAAACTGGATGGTAATGGAACCATCTCCTGGTTCGATGCGCACCTTACCGACGTTGGCAAAGACCAGGCTCGCGCGGCAGGGGCTTTTATAAAGGCTCAGATGTCTCAGCATATGCCGTCGCCCGACTCATTCTATGTCTCTCCAATGTATCGCTGTCTGCAAACTGCAAGTCTTACATGGAGTGAGGTCCCACTTCCAGCAGACAAGCCGTTCAAGCCGTTGATCAAGGAGCTGGCCCGGGAAGTGCTGGGGGAGCATACGTGCGACAAGCGCAGCACGCGAACGGTCATTCACGAGGCATTTCCGGAGTTTCCGATTGAAGAAGGCTTCTCTGAAGAGGACAAGTTGTGGCGTGCGGACCACCGCGAGACTCGCGAAGAGCACGACATTAGGACCCAGACGTTGTTTGACGACATAATTGCGAACGACAACAACACGGTCTTGTCCTTGACTAGCCATAGCGGCGCGATAGCGAGCATGCTGCGCATCGTAGGGCATCGAGAGTTCCGACTGCCGACTGGTGGCATGATACCGGTCCTGGTGAAAGCTACCAGAATTGGTGCTGAATGATGGCGAGAGAAGTCTCAAGCATCGACTTTCGCTGAACAGCAGCTGCCCAGACGCGATATTTATGTGTAGTTTGCTGATGAAGATAGAAGCAAATTGTATCCGTATCTACAAAGTGCCCTTCTCTGTCCCCTCAAGCAAAACGACCCCGCCCTGCTCTGGCCAAAAAAAATATCTGTTTCTGGTGCACAGGTAATACTCTTGACAGCAACAATCAACTATGCACGTGTTCTCGCTCGAATTGTTCACAGAACTCAGACGGGGTCAGACCACAAATTCGGTCCCATTGCCAAGACTGCGACCAAGACTCCAAGCGAGCAAGCTCAAGACTTTCAGACAAGCTGGCCACTTTGACTGTGAGAATCCAAGCCGGGAGTGATCCGACCTGCAGAGCTGGTTGTCCAGTAGATGATCTGATAAGATACACAATCGGTGCTAAGATCTTATCTGATGGGTCTCCTTGGATTGGCGTCCTATGTGAGTGGTTCGCATGCGGCGGTGTCGAGCTCCTCTATCTCATCATCGCAGGTCTCGAGAAAGAAGGACCCCACCAGGCTTCTAAGATTGTTCTTTCTGGTCGCTGGGCAGCGATAGCTGGACTGGGCGGTTCCTTCTCGCTTGGACGACACTGCGAATATGAGTTCGCACTTGCCCCGGTGAGACGACGTTTGAAATCGTCCTTTTCATCTCGCTGATCGGGTTCTTCAGTACTCGTTTGACTGAAACACAATACTGAACGTCGCGTTCTACCAACAACCAAAATGCACTTCACACTCAACAAAGTACTGTCTCTCGCGGCGGCCACCATGACCGTCGCCCCACGCACTACCACATCGTCAGAGATGGGTCCTGCAGCCTTCATGTGGCCAGAAGATCGTCCATGGTCCGCTGATGCAGACAACACTCCGCCTTGTGGCTCTAGCAGTGGCGTCGGACAGCGAACTGAGTTTCCAATGAGTACGTATGAGTATCGTTCGTTTTCCTGCACGCGTTGACAGACGTACAGGCAACGGCAGGCTTGCGCTTATTACACAAGACGATACCCGTGCAATGCATGTTGGTATCTCGTATTCCGACAGTCAGTAGTTATCCATACACATGGCTACATCATGCTAAATCTCTGCAGACCCGAATTCAATGGGCGATTTCGAGATCTTTGCCGGACCCCAGCAAGTGGATCTTGATGTTGGCCACACCTGCATCTGGACGCCAGACCCGCCAAGTGATGTGCAAGCTGGATCCAATGCTACTTTCCAGGTCTTCTACGTTGGCGAAGAAAGCGAGGACACTTACTATGCTTGCACCGATGTCACATTTGTCGATGTCGCTACTTTTGATGAGCGGATTCCATGCTTCAATGCAACCACTGAGTCCGAGACCACCACTGATGAGGCAGTCAATGTGACCACTACACGTCCAGACGGCTCTGACCCGCACCCAGAATTCAGCAACAAGGACGACGGGGACAACGGTCTGTCAGGTGGCGGTATTGCCGGTGCTGTGATCGGCTCACTCGCGGGTGTTGCATTGATTGCCTGGGCGGTTTTCTTCATGTGGCGTCGCAACAAGAAGAGCAAGGCAGCTATAGCCAAGGAGCCGAGCATGCAGCAAGTGGAGAAAGCCCTCAGCGATACATCGTCGCACTAGGTTGTATTAAGATCTTCTGGACAGCGAGATCAAGGACCCGCCGAGCACCGCAGCGAGGTAGCATGATATTCGGGCATGTTTTGATGAGACACGGCAGCTTCGTTACGATCAAGATGGACAGACACCAGGAAGGTCCTTTTAACCACTCAATCCTGTTTCACCGCATCGCCACTGACCACTATCGTTTTCAATCGCTCAAGTCCGCTACCACTTCTATGCATTGAGTCAAGCATCCATACTGGCAGAAACAAATGTAGCAGCCAGATCAACGTCGCCATGTACCCATCTCGAACATACATTGGCGTCTTCTCTCTCAACACTGCCTCCACCATCCTCTTGGCGACTTCATGCCGGTCATGCCCTTTCTCACCAGTCATACTCTCCTCCATCGCCTTCTCCACCTCTTCCTTGATGGGTAAATACAAACTCCCATCCAACACTCTCCCGCCCCTCGCATTTCCCGCAAACTCCGTCTTCACAGCACTCGTCACCAACGCCACCACCCTGACGCCAAACGGCTCAAACTCCATCCTCATCACATCACTCAAACTGAGCAGAGCCGCCTTGGAACTAGAATACACCCCCATAAACGGCCGATTGAAACCGCTTAATCCCGACACACTCGCCTGGTTGACGACGACGCCCTCCCCAGAAGCGCGCAAAAGCGGGAAGAAAGCCTTGGTCACGGCTACGGCGCCCCACACATTAACATCATACTCGCGCTTCGCACGCGCCAAATCGACATCCAGCAGCGGCGAAAAGTATCCGTAGCCGGCATTATTCACCAGGTAGGCCAGCTTGCCGTTGCAGATTTGCGCTGCGAAGTCTACGGCGTCGGAGATGGATTTACGGGATGTGACGTCTAGATGCATGTGGATGAGGAAGCCGATGTGGGTGGTGCCTAGGGGCGGGCTGACGTGCTGGGTTGTTGGAGTGTTGTTGTCGGGAGAGGTGGCGAAGACGTTGATGCCGCGGTGGAGGAAGGCTTGGACTGAGGCTTCGCCGAGGCCGCCGGGGGATGTGCCGGTTATGAGGGCCCATTTGGTGGTGGATGTCATTATTTCGAAGGGTTGGGTTGTGGTATATAGGTGTTGATGATGGAAGGGGTTCGAGTCCTTCGGTTTTTGGAGCTGGAAACTGACCCCGCCGATTGGGGGAGCTCTCGAGTAGCTTGGTGTAGGACCTGCTGGGATGTACTGGTCTTTGCTGCTGTTATTGTACTGCTATTCCGGTAGACTTTGATGGCGAAGCTGCGGGGTTCAGGGGAATGTAATCAGGACTGCACGTATCAAAGTGCATGAAGCGGAATAACAGAACCATAAAGCGTGCTTTTGGAGTATATCATGCTGGTGGTGTGAAGGACAGCACTTCGTTCAGCGCTACAGCTCGCCGTAATGCAATCAAGGGAGCGTAGCACTCAATGGCAGCTCTCTACTAGAGCTTCCAACCCAGACAGTCTTGGTCGTGTTTCTCACATACCAATCTTGCTCCGCGGAGCTCCAGCTGCTGATATCCCTTCTCGTAACCTCCACAACGAAGGTCTCGCTCTCGCCGGCCTCAATCCAGAGTTTCTCGAACCCTCTGAGCTCGCGTACAGGATCGTATGGTCCGCCACGGGAAATGTAGAGCTGAGGGATCTCGTAGCCGGCGACGTCTCCAGTGTTGGTAATGGTAGCTTCGACCTTGTAGACAATGTCGTAGAGACGTGGGTTGCCACCTGGGGCACCACCAGCTTTTGGAATGACTTGGGCTGAGCCATCTTGTGCGTGCTCTGGGAGAGTGACGTCGAGACCGTAGTGAGGGTCGCCAGTTGCGAGCGTGAAGTTGGTCGAGTTGAGCCATGGGTAGTGGAAAGCACGAATGCGAGTGAAGTTGGCAGGGAAGAGGTAGTCCTCAGCATTGGTCGAGAAGTTGCCAATAGTCGGTGCAGGCTTCGTCTTGCCAGAGAATGGAGTGTAGGCAGTGGCGTTCAGCTTCGTGACCTTCAAGTCGGTGTAGTTGAAGCTGGTGTAGCTGAGACCGTAGCCGAACTCGTATGTTGGAGTCTCGTTGAACTTGTCAAAGGCACGGTAGTCGATGAACAGACCTTCCTTGAAGTTGATCTGTGGGACGGGGGCGTTTGGAGTGTAGAGCACATCGGCACCGTAGTCCTCACGCTTCTTGCCAATTGTGAACGGAAGTCGAGCGCCAGGGTTGACACGTCCGTAAAGAACGTCCGCAATGGCGTTACCACTCTCCTGCCCAGGAAGACCAGCCCACAGGATAGCAGTGATGTTCTCGTGGTTCTTGTACTTCTCGAGCAAAACTGGGCCAGTAGAGTGGATAACGAGGATGGTGTTGCTGCAGTTGCCAGCGACGCGCTCGATTGCCGCCTCGGCCCCTTGCCATAGCGTCAAATTGTTGCGATCGCCCAGGTTTCCATCGACTTCGAGGAACCATTCTCCCGAGTTTGAATTGGCAAACACGATGGAGACGTTGGCGCGGCGAGCAAGAGCTCCAATAGGCTCCAGATCCCAGTTGTTCATGCTCGATTCATAAGCGCCACCGTTGGACCGAACCTCGTTTTGAATTGCAGTGTCCGGAGTGATAATGTAAGGTGCGTCTCCCGTCCCCGACCCCCATCCAACAATGAGCGTGCCATTGTCACAGCCACGATCTGTGCAGCTGTTGGGTCCGGACAGGTTTGGTCCAGCGTCATTGCCGAACACGGCAGTTAGGGGCTCTTTTCCGGTGAGGGGAAGAGCGCCGTTGACATTCTTCAGAAGCACAGTGCTCTCGGCGCCCCATTTACGGATAAGCTTGCCGTGATCGGCCTGGACATTGACGTGCTGGTTGACCAGTTGAGTGCCGCCTTCGCCTGTGAAAAAGTGACGTGCGCCGTAGCTATCCTTGGTCCACGATGAGAAGTTTTCTGGCTCGCGCTCGACCTGTCCATCCACGTAGAAGAATGCTGACATGATGCGCATGGCCATGTCATCGATACGCCAAGCTGGGACTGTTCCGTTGAGGACCGCAACGGTCAAGTTGGTGCCATAGAAGGAGTCGAGAGAGTTGTACGACGCAGCCTCGCCCGGCATTGTCATGTCCATACCGGCCAAGACGCTGTCGACACCAGAGTGAGTGCCAAGCCAATCACTCATGACGAAACCTTGGAAGCCAAGTTCGCCCTTGAGGATGTAGTTGAGGACGTATGAGTTCTGACAGGACTGGGAAGAATTCACCTGGTTGTATGCACACATGATAGAACCAACGCCAGCCTTCACCCCGTCACTGAATGGCCAGAGATAGAGCTCGTGCAGAGTCTCATCATCGAGGTTTGCAGAGAAGGGTTCCGAAATGTTGAAGCCAAAAGCCGAAGAGTCCTGGACCAGTCGGAAGTGGTCTTGCTCGTTCATCTGAACGGTATATTTGTGTCAGCTGCGTGGATGGCGTATGAACGTGCGGGATTGACTCACAATGTAGTGCTTGCCAGTGGCAATGACACCAGCACTCTGGATACCCTTGATACTCTCAGCGAAAAGCTGACCAGTAAGCACCGGGTCGGGCGAGAAGCCTTCCCAGTTGCGACCTCCTTCAGGAATACGGCCAAGAGGACCAGCGACAGGCTATGGACCGTCAGCAGAGTCCACTTCCTACATCTCCCATGATACTCACACCAAGCTGCACATCGATGCCCTTGCCACGGTGCTCCTCTCCCATAGCTCTACCACGGTCATAGGCGAGCTTACGATCCCATGTCGCGGCAACGTTGATGCCTGATGGGAAGACGGAGGCGTAGTCGGCAAAGCGAATACCGACGGGGCTGTCTTGAAGACAAAGGCCACGGAAGTTCAGTCGAGGGCTAAGTGAGCCAAAGAGTTAGTGCTTGATTGCTTATGTTGTATCATAGGAGTCTGCTCTTACATCCCACCTGTGTTGCCCACACATGCCTCCAGCTGCCAGCCAGTTCCCGTGGTCAAGTTGACCTTCTCTGCGAGCGTGAGCTGGCTAACGAACTCGTGAGCGCGCTGGTAGGCAACTCAAATTGCCGTAGCTTGGGTCGGCCCAGGGCGAAGGGAATTTTGGGGGCGAGACTTGAAAGCTGTCGCTGCCAGCGACCACGGCAGGGTTCTCGCTCTCGTAGCCGGGGTATGTGGTGTTTGGGAACTGTGAAGCTCAATATTCAGCGTCTGCTCCTCTTGCGGCTCTCGAGAAGCAATAATGAATGGAAGGAGGAGCTTACAGGTGCACCATAGTTATCTTTGCTGGCAGCCAGCTGTGAGTAGTCATAGGCCGCGACTGAAGTGGCCGCAGCCAGGAGAGTGGCCTTGAGGGAAGGCATCTTCCCGGGAGTCGCTTGGAAGAGGATGATGGAAAAAGTGGTACGACCTGCCTGTCTGCTGTAGCAGCATGCCGACAACTGCTTTTTATACCACGACCACTATTCCGCCAGACCGATCGAAATTTTGCTGCGGCCACAACGACTGCATGATCAGAACATTGTCGTCATGCGCTTTGCATCGGCCGCCGCGACCAGGGCAAGACGAAAAGGCCCGCTGCGCGGTGCGTCTCCCCACTGAGGAATGGATCCGTCTCATAGGTACTAAAGCACAACATGTGACGTTGTAGCGGACGATCGTCGTGCGGCAGCTCTTGCGGTATCCATGTCGTCCATGCTATCCCACGAGCTTGCGAGGCTAGCTTTTCCTCTTTGCTGTTCTCCGCCATCCGGCCCCATATCTGACAGGATATTTCGCCGACTCCAGACCGACGTCGGCCCACCTCCACTCTGGAGGTGGTCATGAGAGGATATAACAACGGAATGGCATTGTGGCTCTTGCTTTGCTCAGAGGCGAACGTGGTCCTCCTCAACTTTGTAGAAGTGCCATCGAGACCCGATGCGCGAACGACGAGTCGCGACGGTCTTAAAGATGAGGAGAAAGGTGACATCTCGCGGCCGATTGACCCGAAGCCTTGGCTAGAAAGTGCACCAGACACTTGTTGCCCACATGCCGAGCCGTTCGCAGGCCCGCAGGCCCGCAATGCCTAGAACGGCCAGCACGCCAGCGACAATCTCTGCATGATGCTCCGCTCTCCACGCGACGTACCTTGTCCTTTCGCGGGTGAATAGTGGAGTTGGCTAATGAAATCAACTCATAGCTTGGTAACCTCGCTTCGAGGCACAAAATTTCGTGCCGTAAGCTACGGCATCTTGTCTGCGATTTTGTGATAGAAGATGCTAAGAATTTATTCGTACCTTGCCCAATGCCTCGACGATATTCGAAACAAGAATTTTGCAAACGTCCACCAGTGGTATAGTGCGAAAGCCAGTGCCCCGTACGCCGGTGATAAAAACAATGGAGCCCCACCCTGTCGACATGAAAAAGACTCTTGTGGATGAACTGTTATCCATCCCCACTGGAAGCAACTCCGCAGAGTCTGCTTCTCGTCATCGCAGAGGCTCACCGATCGCGACTCCACCATACATCATCCACTTCTCATAGACTGGGGGCGCGCGATGGCGTCGATGCGCTTGATCCTCGTGAGCTAGATTCAGCACTGCCCACATCCCGACCAGCACGCAGCAGCGCGGTGTTGGCCAACAGATCGCTGAGGTTGATGTAGTCTTTCGGCTTCTCGATTGCAAAGTGGACCTGACTTTGGGCACTGCGCTGCGAGTCGAATGAACATCGTGGCGAGTCTTCTCCAAGTCTTGCCCACTCTGGAGTCTCGTCGGCGAGCCATGGCGGCGCATCGTGACTACCCGGCCGTCAGCACCAGCCTTCAATTCCATTCGAATGATACAGTCGAGAGTGTTGGTGAGGCAACGGAAGCCGTGCTGAGAGAGATTGTGGAGGGCTTGGGGCTCGGTCTTCTCTCGCCTAGTGGAGGAAGAGTATCAGGGACGGCGGACCTTTGTGACAAGACGCTAAAGTTCTGGACCAGACACGTCGCTGCTGCTTTGTCCTGGTAGTTGGACTGCAGCGATTGCAATGATGACTTGCGACTTTGAGGGGCCTTGGACTGGTCAGCGCTCCACACAGCCAGTCACGTCGCGAGCGGGACACCTACGTGTGGTCTTGACGACAATCTGCGTGGCTCCGTCTGCACAGCTCCGGAGACCTGTGGCACGTATGCCAGCGGCACTGCGGCCTTGCGAGCTTTCGCTTGTGTGAGTCTGGATTGACATGTTCCCCAGTACGCCAAGATTTGAGTGGTGAGGAGCGAAACGCGGACGTTGATGGTCATGTCGTGGCCTGCCATTGCGAGATGCGTCGTTTGATGCAGGATACTGTGTTTCTTCTGGCAGAGGATCTAGACAGCGCAGAGAAGGTGCGGTGATGGAAGTCGACCAGAGGGATGTCTGCTCAGCTCTTCAAGCACATTGGAACAAGAGACCTGGTTTATTGTCGAAGATAAGCATGCCATGGAGTGGGAACATGATGCGCAGTGTCTCAGAGGGAGAAAGCAGGATGTATAGTCAGAGGAGGGATGGACGTGTGTCCGATACTTTCGAAGAGAGTTTGTTCCAGCAGTTGGGTCAGCAAGCTCCCCGGACCAGGAGCCTCAGACTTGCTTACATTTTGTGCAGAAGACTGTTTGGTAAGGCTGACTGCAGCGTCGATCCGCATCTCACCAGTCTGCGACATTGGCATGTGTCGCGCCAGGTAGGCGTCAGACTGCTGCATGCCGACGCGCTGCCCGTTTGTCGTCGACTCGTCGATAGAACTATGTTGCGCGCTGGTCAGACTTTTTGGGGAGTCGTCTCAGATTCGCGATGCGTTTCATCATCTCCCAGTACGTCGAAAGGCAGTGAGATCGCGGTGCATTTCTGCCGGCATTGCCTGCTCGGAGTCTCGGTGTGATTGGAAAAGTATTCTATCTTCGCGGGCCGATGGATTGGTTGGGCACCTGGATGTCGGACGAGAGCGATGAGACGATAATTTGGTGTGAAATCATGAATCCAGACTCTGCCAATGGGCTCGCTGCCGACTGTCATGAGTAGATGGTAGAGCTTCGTCCGATTGTTGGTCAGGACATCGTCGTCACCAGGATGTACACTGGTTGTCGGTTCCAGGCACAGAATCTGCAAGCTGGGGTGCGATGGCATGGCGAGCTCGGCATACCGATGAGATCGTCGATGTCATTCGTATTGTGTATGTATGTCGATGTCATTCGTATTGTGTATGTATGTCGATGTCATTCGTATTGTGTATGTATCATGTCGACGGAGTCTTGAACACGCCTGTCCGCGTAATCCTACAGTGATCGTTTGGCTGTGCAAACAGCACAACAGTGCAAAGTGAATGACAACAATGATAAAGTGAAGCAGCTGTGCGGTCATGACGGCGTGATTCTACGTCAGCTCGCAGTCTGCGCAGAGCATCTCACGAATCTTGATTATTCATGCAACTATATGCATACATACTGTGCTTTTCAGCAGAAAAGAGTAGACGGATTGCCACGTGCATTAACTAGGCGACTCTGCAGACGCCTCCTCGGCCGGCACACGACATCTTTCTCGTTCCTTGCAAGTCTCTTTTCTCACTCTTCTCTTCTCGCTCCTCTCTTCTTACTCTTCTCTTCTTACTCTTCTCCGTACCGTTTGGCCACATTCACCGGCGACACTCCGCACACGTGGCCGCCTTCACCAACGCCTCCCGACACGCCACGCAAAGAAACGATTCTACATTGGACCGGCCTCTTCGTTCTTCCACCCTCGCAGCGTCGACGACATGGCTTCCTCCTGGTTCTCGGGCTGGAATCCAATTGTCTCCTTCCCCAACTACCACGGCCCCTACGACGTGGGCACCGTCGATGTCGAGATTCCTGCATCAGACCTGCCAGCTCCCTGCGAAACGCCTGAAAATGCCGCCGCGACGATATCCTTCCGCATCTTCTATCCCTGCCACAAGCCGGCTTCGTCAGAGGCAACACGGCCAGTGCGATGGATCCCGAACCCGCAGCGTCCGACGATGCGCGCCTTTGCCAACTTCATTGGCGTGAAGAACCCCAAGGTCGCAAACCTGATCTCGTGGATGCCGCAGCAGCTATACTGGATCAACCTGCCCGCGCATCGCAACGCCAAGTTGCTGGATCCGCCGACAAGCAGCGGGCGCTGGCCTGTAGCTGTCTTCAGTCACGGCCTGGCAGGTAGCAGAAACGCCTACAGTTACGTCTGCGGCGACATGGCGAGCAACGGCATGGTCGTCATCGCCTTGGATCATCGCGACGGCAGCAGCCCGATCCAATACGTGCGCGAGACGAGTAGCACCGAAGCGCACATTGTAGACCCGATCAAAATCAGCCACGAGCCGAGCCAGGAGGTGTACGAAGCGCGAGACAAGCAGCTGCGAGTGCGCATCTGGGAGATCAGCATGGCGTACGAGGCATTGATGAAGATTGACGCAGGCCAGCGCTTGGAGAACCTGGACATCAACGCGAGCACAAAGCGAAAAGAGCGCGTGGAGGTGCTGTACATGTTCAACGATATGCTGGACATTCACCAAGCAGGAAAGGTGACATGGGCGGGCCATTCGTATGGCGCTTGCACGGCTGTGCAGCTGGTCAAGAGCATCTTCTACCACAAAGATCGGCCTGCCGACGCGGGCAAGCCACTGGTTGTGCCCAATGCGGACGCCGCGATAGCACACCAGATCATGCCGGAGAGTCCCATCATTCTCATGGACATGTGGGGACTGCCATTCAAGTCGCCAGATCAAGCATATTTATGGGACAAACCACTTCCATCGTATGCGATTGGCGGACCCGCGGGCGCAAACGTGGTGTCCGTACTCTCCGAAGCCTTCTTCAACTGGGACGACAATCTCAGCATCAACAAGCACATTGTAGCGGCGCCTTCGCTTTCACGAAGGCCGTCCACAGCGCCACGCTTGTCGCGCGCGCCGGGCCAGCTCCTGCCAGACTGGGCGCGTCTCGCGCGAGACCAATCACCAGGACGAGATTCTGGTTACGTATCGGGCAACTCTCCCATGCGTTCTGTGACGCGACAGCGGAGTAAAGCGAGCGGGTTATCGCAGGCCCGATCAGCAGCGAGGAGCAAGACATCTAATGCGCTTGCTGGCGATGCCACCTCCAACCCGGCTTCGCCCACGAGGACACCAGGCCCGCACGTCTTCTTTGTCAAGCAGAGCCAGCACTTCAATCAATCGGACTTTGGCCTTCTGTTCCCGTGGATCGCGAAGCGCGTCACAAAGGCCGAGGAACCAGAAAGAATCATGGAGCTGAACTTCCGCGCGTTCCAGCAAACATTGCGTGAGAATGGTATCGAGGTTGCTGGCGAAGATGACAAGGACATCTTGGATAAAGACGGCGAGATTCGGCGGTGGCTTTGCATCTCCGTCGAGGATGAAGCATTGTCACCAGCTGGTCCGGTTGGCAGTCCACAGGCTATCCGGGCTATGACCCGGAAGCTGAGCATCATCTCAAACAAAAGCATGCCGTCTCCACGGGACGGCATGACGATGGGGATGAAAATGGGAGATCAGATGAACTTGCCCAAACTCGATCTTCCAGAGGCAGCAGTGCCGTAGTGAACGCGGGTTCTTCCTACTTGTTTCCGTGTGGAAGTGATTGATTGCATGGTTTGTGGTTTCAGCATGGATATGCATAGCGGTGGAGTTCAGGATTGCTCGGTTTGTGATACCCTGGGATTAGCATTGAAGGAAGACAGAACACGTAATGCAGCGTAGCGGGAAAAGTGAAAAGCTGTGTTTGACCTAAGCCGCCTCATGGCATCCAACCCACATTCCTCAACAAGCTGATTGTATCGTCGACCAACAAGATGCTGCACTGTGCCGAGCATCGAATACGGCCTGCCATGATGCCCGACCGACTACCGCGAACCGAGCACTTGAGAGCTCGCGAGCCGAAGAGCACATGCAAAGCTCTCCGGTTGCACGAGCGACTGCGTGAGTGCGTGCTTCGAAGCGAGCCGTACTTGCAAGGACCACCACCCTGTTGGCACTATCGACATGCATAAATCAACGTGCAGCTCCTTCCGCCACTACATGCGAATGCCAAGACACCGGCTACAAGCACATTGGCAGACTGTGCAGTGTTATCGCTGCTTCTTCATTGCCCGTGCGAGGTGGTTTGTACCGTTGTACGCCTTGGCAGCTGAACACGCTTGCCGTCTGTGCTTCGCGATACCTATCCCCTGCCATGGTGGCGTCGTGCGATGAAGCCTTTGCGCGACCACGCTTGTCCCGCGAGAGAGTCACCACCCTTGTGCTCGGACTTCCTTGTCCCTTTCCACACATCGTTCTGGAAGCACACATCATTCTGGAAGAATGAGTCAGTAGAGCATGAGTTCAACCACTGCATCGGCGTCGAGCACGATTGCAGCCCTGACAACTATCTTCACGCCGCCATTGTCCTGTCTACAGCGAACGTATACGACCTCTGGAAAGACGGGGCAGTTTACAGATTGGACAGACGACGGCAGCGATGGGTCTACCTTGACCGTGTTTCGAGGCTACAGCACCGAATGTTTCCCCACACAAGCTACTCTATCTGATGGATTTGTCCAATTCTCGCCTGGTCTCTGTCCTTCTGCGTACAGCATTGCAAGCCTATGGAGTGGCGGGATTGGCTTTACAGAGACGTTCGCGACTTGTTGTCCTTGGTACATGCATGCCTCGTCGTCATACTACGACTGCGGCTCATACCCGGAATCGACTTCTGTTGTCATTAGCGGCGCTTCAGACGCCAGCCCCATCACTTCGGCTGCGTACGCGTTCGACACGCCCATCTTCATTGCGTGGCGGAGTGAGGACCTGAGTCGATTGGACCGGCACCCGACTGCCACTGGGAGCTGGAACGTCGCGACAGATATCCAGGCACCCTTAATGGCAGATAGCACAGAGACAATGCCTACGCCGAGTGTCGAGCCGGAACCTGAAAGCACTGGCCTGTCCACGGGCGCGAAAGCTGGCATTGGAGTCGGCGTCTCCCTTGGTGTTTTGCTGATCCTGGGCATCGTCGGCTTTGCTCTCTGGAGGCGGCGGCGCAAGGCTCAGAAGAGGCAACGAGATGTTGTTGTGCCTACATCATCCACAGTTGATCGTTCGCACGAGTTGTCGGACGAGGGTAAAGTCCACCAGATTGATAGCGCAGGGGAAGTCTTCGAAACGAGTGGTGAAGGGAAATACGACAACAATCACAACAATAACAACAGTGCTATGCCGGCCGAGGTTGAGGGCGATAATGTCGCAGAACTTGACGCGTTTGCTGCTGGAGAGAAGAAGGTGGATGATAGCGCGAGGACGAGGACTGTGGAGCTGGAAGGCGACATGCCTGTGCATCGTGGTGCGAGATTTTGAGGGGAAAGAAGAATGTAGCAGCAGATGCTCCCAAATATCCTTTCTCTTATACTTGGTCGCGTACTGACTGTCTTCTGGCCGAGAATCAGGCCATTAAGGTGATGGAGGAAGTGAAGACAGACATT
Source organism: Septoria petroselini (assembly GCA_022559915.2). Lineage (NCBI taxonomy): Eukaryota > Fungi > Ascomycota > Dothideomycetes > Mycosphaerellales > Mycosphaerellaceae > Septoria > Septoria petroselini. The sequence goes on from JAFJTQ020000086.1 coordinate 26,304, forward strand.
CCTCGCCATATCTCCATCTGAGGACAAGGCAAGCAACGATGTCAAGTAACGAGTCGAGAAAATTCATGTGCTCATCCCAAGTCAACGACACAGACAGACAGACATGGTCAAAAAGATGATGCACAAACCCTGCGACAATTCATAATCTCATCTTAACTCACGCACTCACGCCCGTCTTCTGCGCCCCTGCCGCCTGCAAGATATACTCGGCTGCCTTCTCCGCAATCCCAGACGCCGGCATCTGCGTATGTCCACTGTGCACGTACGGCATAATACTGCAATCCACGACCCTCAAATTCTTCGTCCCATACACCACCAAGTACTGATCCACCACAGCCGTCGGATCTTCCCGCCTCCCAATCTTGCACGTGCCCACGGGATGATACGACGTCGACGCATATTTCTGCACGTGCGGCTGCCAGTCCTCGTTGGTCTTGTTGAGGTGGTGGGTTGCGCCGCGCGGCCAGGAGCCTTTGATGAGGTGTGCGGTGCCGGCGCCTTGCGTGACGACTTCGTTGGCCCAGCGCACGCCTTCGGACATCATGATCACGTCGCGTTTGTCGGAGAGGTAGCGCGGGTCGACAAAAGGGGGTTCGAAGGGGTCTGTGGATTTGATTTTTACTTCGCCGCGGGATTGCTGCCCGCAGAGGAAGGCGCACATGGCAAACGCCCACTCGCCTTCTTTGGGCTTGTCGGTGTATTCTGCGGGGCCGCCGTAGCAGATCTGGTTGGGGTTGCGGTTAGCTTGGTGTTTGGACGCTGCGCTTCATGTGTATTTACCGTGTTGAAGAATTCCAAGTTTGGCTGGTCCTTGGTCAAACCCATTGGGTCGCGCCCGGGCTCGCGAGGGAGTGCTGCCCACTCTGGGTTCTCCTTGTCGAGGCGCTCGCTGAGTCGTGTGAAGCCGAAAGCTCCAAACGGGAACGTCGCCAGCCAGCCATTCTTGTCGTTCTTCCATTGCTTGTGGCCGTTTTCGTAAGCCTCAGGGTCGTGGTTGACTCTCGCGTCCTCTGTCAAGTCGGGCTCGTTGACCTCGTAGTATGTGAAGATGAGCTGGTGATCCTGCAGATTCTGTCCCAGGGCTGGAATGTCCTTGAGCACAGGAATGTTGAGATCTTGGAGAGTTTGCTTGGGTCCGATTCCAGATCGCATGAGAATTGCAGGGCTGCAGTAGGTTCCGCCACAGACGATGACCTCTTTGCTCGCATTGACGCTGACTCTGTTGCCATGTGCATCGACATACTCGACTGCCTTGGCCTCCAACTCGCCGTCTGCAGCGGGTTCCAAGATCACCTTGTCCACGGTCGCATCGCACCTGATTGTCACATTGGGTCGTTCTTTGTCCTTGGTGACGTAATCTGCGGCAGTTGTTCGCCAGCCCTGCCATGTCGTTCTCATGGCGTGGCCGCAGCCGTTGGAAGCTACGCCAGACGAGAACATGTCTGGGATGTAAGGAAGACCTTTCGACTTGAACGACTCAAAGAGGGCGTCCGCGATCGGAATAGGAGGAAGCGCTGGCTCAATGTGAAGGGGTCCATCATAGCCGTGGGCGTCCTCGTCGTGTGGGAACCATCTGTGGGAAGTTGTGTCAGTACAAGGTTGAGTGCAGCAGGCTGTTCTGTTCATTTCATGTAGTAAGAGCCTTAGTAGGGTGGCCATAGGCGTCCTGACATTTTCAGCCTCTTGGGTTCTGCTGTACTCACTTCTTGGGGTGAAATGTCTCGGCCTAGAATTATGGTCAGCCGAAGATCTCGCTCGGGATGTTGCTCATCTACCTTCTTCATCGCCCTGAACATCTCGTCGCCACTCCACTCTGGGAATCCCCAGTCGTCGTAATCCTGCTTGACACCACGCACGCAGATAGTGCCATTAGATCCACTGCTGCCGCCCAGGAATCTGCCGCGAGGAAGCCTGCACTCTTTTCCTAGCAATCCAGGCTGTGGTGGTGTCACAATGTTCCAATCGGTGGGGCCATAGTGACATTTCGTCCAGCTATAGTGATGGTGTCAGCAACTTTGCATCTCCGTTGCAGTTTGTCCCATTACTTACGCTCCTGGCATGTGCACATTGTCCAAGTCCTTGTTATCAGCCCCTGCCTCCAAGATAAGAATCTTCAGGTTCGACTGTTCTGAGAGTCTTCCAGCAACGACGGGCCCGCATGTGCCTCCGCCAACAATAATGTAGTCAAAGGACTCTGCCATTTTCGCGTGAATTGGTTTGATAGAATGAAAAGGCGAACAGTTTTAGACCTACCAGTCTACGGCTCCGCCACTGGACATTGCGTATACAGGCATATATACAGTGTCGCATAGCACGGATATGGACAAGAGTCTCGAAGCTGCGAGCGGGGATGCCATGAAGCTCCTACATCATGCACCAGATCTCTAGTCTTCGTGGAGATTGTGGGGGCGGGAAGACGAAGCGAAGAAATTGGCTTTCGCTCCGCACTTCTCGATTGGGCCAGCTATGGCTTCATTGTTCTGTACCACACTCCAGCGGATATTGTGTCGCATAAGTGGTCCAGCCACAAGCCAGGATGCGCATCTAGATCTTCCATAATGGGAGTGGCTCTCCTCTCGCGTGCACAGCATTCAGCATTCAGCAGTAAGCCGTCGCAGGTCGTTCTGACTGATGATTGTTGTGTGCTTGAGGTTATAGAATCACAGGTGTCGGCAGCTGAATTACGGCGCGACTTCAAGCATCCATCTGGCCGATGTACTGGTACACGCACTTAGTGCTAGTCGCGTGCTCTACGGCAGGTCTTCCGAAGGAGGCGTGTCACTTGATACTCAGATCCACGCATTGCTTCTTGTTCAGATTCCAGCTTCCAGGCTGCGGGGTCTTTTCGATACACTCTACTGAAGCTAAACGAGTGGCATCAGACTTTTAGTTGTGCTTCAGCCAGTGTGCCACTGCCGACAGAAGCTGGCAACGAAGCTGTTTTGCCGATCAGGTCGGGGATCAATGTGATGCGCTTCTTCTCGCCGACCACGTGCCATTCATGAGTAGAAAAGCATTGAGAATATTGAGGGACTCCATCGCTCTCAGGCATCGGCACGCCCGTGATGGAAAAGGATTGTGGTCAAATCATGCGATGACAAAGACAGAGACGTGATGTTGGGAGATTTGGTCTTGGCGCGGTCTTGACACGTTCGGGATAAAACGAAAGACATCTATCTATGCGGAGTACAACATCACAACCTCGCCAGCGCTGCACGATCGCCACCTTTGACTGGCAATTGGATCTGCTTCTGTCCTTCAGGCACAAATTCGATGCGTGCTCGCACCGCCTCTACATCTTCAACGCAGATCTCCCTCGTTTCCACCGCCGGATTGTACCCAAGACGCTCTCGTCCATCTCTTACATTCTGGACTTCCTCCCACTTCAGCGCGGCTCTCCCGTCTGACCGACCAAGAACCAGCACGCTCACCGTGCCTCCAAGGCCTGACGTGTACAGTAAGCAGTTATGCGCCGCGAGTGGCAACCCGCTCGCCCATCCTCGGAATTGCCATACTGTGCAAGCGAGTGCTCAGTTAAGTGCTATATGTAGGTGATTTTGCGGGACAACTTACCAAGCATTGCGAGCACTGCGAGGCCTGCGGTGCCGATGTCAGATCCTATTGATTTCGAGAGCTCAGATGTGGCCGCATCAAATCCCGAAAGTGCTCGAGGGTTGCTCTCCCGCAGCTCTCGTGGGAGATGCAGGAGTTGAACATCTGTGGACTTGAGCTGCGCCTGCCGCAGAGCACTGCTGACCGCCATCCGGGCTGTGCGACTTGGATCCGATCCTCCTAAGCTGCGGGAGTGGATTTGGTTCACCAACGCGTAGCCTCCAATGCGAATCGCGCCGTCCTTGAGATATGCATGGGACGTCAGAAAGAGGTCCGATACAAGCACGAATCCCACGACAAGAGTCTACTGCCTAGTCAGCCATTGTCGCCCCACAACTTGCTGAGTAGACTCACTGGCGCTCCTTTTGCTGTTTCCAGAGCATCCTGCACAGCTTTAGCCACGTCCAGCAGTTCCTTTCCACTGATGCTTACACTGTCAAGACCAAGCACCAGTGTGCAATTCGACTGTCTGGATCTGATATACTGAATAGCCGTGAACAGCCCGGAATCGTTGTCTATTTGGGAGATTGGTGCACCATCCATTCCAAAAGTATCGAAACTTGTTGCTGGTATCCGCCAATCATCCTGGAAGCAAGCAATGCTCTGGTCGATGTCGGTATATGTGACGCCCGAGTCGAGCATTGCTCCGGTCCCAGCTGCTACGGCGGCATCACGAAGCGTCCCTTTGTCGATTCGTGCGACAGCAATGCCGGTTATATGTACCTGCGAGACTTTCATGGTTGTTGCATCGATGCAAAGTTGAATAAAGTCGCCCACGGAGCATCCACGAGACAGGTCGTTGATCTTCCTGACGTTCGGACCTACACGCATACAAGCTTCGTGGGGCTTGCGGAGAGAAGAAGCATGGACCACCCAGCCACTGCACCTCGTGGCGATGCCCCTCAAACGCTATCGGGCCCCAGCCATTGACGTGAGCTATCGGCTATTTCAACGCGTTATGGTTAAAACGACCAAGAACGGTCTCGTCTCTGGAGACTCTGAGCTGCTGAAGAAGCGGCATGTCGAAGCGCTGTACTGTGCATCTTTAATGGGCAAGAAGTCTGCTGCCGGCTAGACTCTGGAATACGGCCCCCATCATCAGTATCTGCTGTAAAAGATTTAGAGCCACAGGTCGCAGACGAATACTCTTGTGGCCAGCTCGTGCTTCACTCTGCGGTCGCTGCCAAATTGAAAAGAATCCGCCAATCCTCGAACGAAGCGAGGTCGCACAGCACAATGGCCTCCGGAGAGCAGACTGATACAAAAGTGCCCAACGCAAGACCGCCATCTATTGTTTACGGTCCTTCAGCGCCCGTGCCTCTCACACTGACCTTCGCACAACTTCTGGACCACAATGCTGAGATCCGTGGTGACAGGCCTGCGATCATCTCACACCCGCAGAAAGGTCTGACTCTATCATGGGCACAGCTCCGCGAGCGAAGCATCAAGCTGGCCCGAGCGATGGCGCAGGATGGTATCGGAAACGGCGACCTGGTGGCCATCTCACTCGGCAGTAGAGTTGAGTATCTCGAAACGTTCTTCGCCTGCACGAGATTGGGCGCAGCTCTGGTACTGCTCAACTATGCATATGCAGAGTCGGAGATGCTGGCACTTCTCAAGATTGTACGCCCAAAGATGATGGTCGCTTCGCCGGGCTTCACATTCTACGACAACACGAAAGTTCTGCCCAAGATTGCTGAAGAGGTGCCCTCAATAGAGAGATTTGTGATCATGGACGACCTGGCGCACAAGTACAAGCTTTCTGGGACTTTGACGAGGTCGGCGAAGTACGAGGAATACATTGAACAATTCGATGCAGACGCTCAACAACTGCCGAATGTAACCATCTCGCCGCACGACATGGTCAACGTACAGTTTACTTCTGGATCCACCGGATTGCCAAAGAGTGTTGCCCTATCACATTACAACATTATGAACTGCGGACGCTACATCTGGCAGCAGACTCGCATGACAGACCAGGACCGCATCTGCCTCCCAGTCCCGCTATTTCACTCCTTCGGAATGATCGTTGGCATCAGCTCTAGTACAGTCGGTGGATCTGCCCTGGTGCTGCCGCACGAAATCTTCAACTCCTCAGCAACGCTGCGATCAATCGAGATGTACAAGTGTACAGCTATCTATGGCGTCCCAACCATGTTCGTCACCGAGATGGAACAGAAGGAGTTTGACTCAATCGATCGATCAACGATCAAGTTTGGCATCATCGCTGGAGCAGCCATGCCACCTGAGCTTCTACGACGAATTGTAACCAAATTCCCGGTGCCACGCTTGTACACTTGCTGGGGCATGACAGAGCTGAGCTCGTTCGTCAGCATGATGCACGAGACGGATCCGTATGAGAAGCGTATCAAGACGGCAGGAAGGCTGTTCCCGCACTTCATCGCGAAAATTGTGCAACCAGACAGCGGCATTGTGCTGCCGTGGGGTGAGAAGGGCGAGATCGTCGCGAGCGGATACGGGCAAATGTCAGAGTATCTGAACAACAAGAAAAAAACGGACGAGACGTTGAAATGCCACCCAGAAGATCTGGAGCCCGGCGGAGTTGGTGGTCTCGGCGACGGGTAAGTGCGATGCTTACGAGGCATACACAGTGCGACTGCTGACAAAAGTGCCAGTACTGTGCTCAGAAAGTGGATGCACACAGGTGACGAAGGTTATCTCGATCCTGAAGGCTACTTCATCATTTCCGGCCGAATCAAGGACCTGGTCATCCGCGGAGGAGAGAACATCTCCCCCATGGAGATTGAGGATCGGCTGACTGAGCACGAATCTATTGCTCAAGCATCGATTGTCGGTGTTCCTGACGACAAGTATGGCGAGGAACTTGGGGCTTTCATTGAGCTGCGGGATGGCTTCTCGGACAGACGCCCGAGCGAAGATGAACTGCGTGCGTTTGTCAAGGAGAAACTCGCACGGTTCAAAGCTCCGCGATACTTCTTCTGGCTTGGTGATGGCAAGGCTCCAGATGAGTGGCCAAAGACCACTAGTGGCAAGATAAGTAAGCCTGATTTGCGGAAGCTGGTAGATGATCTTGTGAAGCGGTAGACAATTCAACAACGGCTCGATAGCGAGCGTTCTTTTCCCAATCTTCAGACGTGCTCTGACCGGCCGACAAGAGATTATCGCTACGCACGAGCCTCACGCGGTGCGACGCGTGGGAAAGACTAGACAGATCCGCTGCCCCGATCGCCACGAGGCGAGGGTTCTTGGCGATGCTGGTAGCTCGAACCCTGTCCTGCGTTCGATGATTGCGAGTCGACCTCGGGGATGGCTGCACGTACCCCGCGGGACTACCGACTGTTTAAGTATTTACAGTAAGAATTGTTGCACTGCCGCCATGTGAGAGGGAATCATCAAACTGCACAAATTTCCGTCAACCGCGACCATGTCTGGGACTTACGGAGCGAAGATTATCGCCCAGGCGCTGCACGACCTGGGTGTCAAGGTCATCTTTGGCCTTCCCGGTCTGCCAGTGACGGATATTGGCCAGGAAGGAATGTACCTGGGCATACCGTTCATCAGTTTCCGAAATGAGCAAGCTGCAGTATACGCTGCCACCGCGTATGGATACTTGACCGGCAGGCCAGGAGTGTGCATATGTGTTGGCGGGCCGGGCATTATTCATGCGATGGCTGGCGTGTGTATTGCTTCAAGAACACTTGGCAATTGATGGCTGACATGGAGTCCAGATTCCACATGCTGCTGCGAACTCTTGGCCTTTACTGGTACTGGCAGGATCCAGCGAGACGCATAATGCTGGCAGAGGAGCGTTCCAGGAAGTAGACGCCATTGCAATGCTCACGCCACATGCCAAAGCAGCAGTGCGGCCTCCATCTCCAGAACTAGTGCCCAAGTTCATCCGAGATGCGTATCGTGCCGCCTACTTTGGGAGGCCGGGACCAGCCTTTGTTGACCTGCCCGCCAATCTCATCCTGGGCCACTTCGATGTGCCTCGCAACCAGCTCGTCAAGTTCAATGAACCTCCACTATCTGTCGCGCCAGAGAACAAAATCAAAGAAGTCGTGCAGGTCCTCAAAGCTGCCAAGGCACCTTTGATCGTCATTGGCAAGGGTGCCGCATACGCTCGTGCTGAAAAGCACATCAATGCTCTGGTCGATCAGACTGGCATTCCGATAGTTCCCACCCCCATGGGCAAAGGCGTAGTAGCAGATTCCAGCCCCAACAACTACTCAGCAGCACGATCAACGGCCCTCAAAGAAGCCGACGTGGTTCTGGTGCTGGGCGCCAAACTGAACTGGATCTTGTCCTTTGGCGAAGCCCCGAAATGGAATCCAAAAGCAACTATCATCCAGATTGACATTACTGCGGACGAACTAGGCAAGAATGCCGGCCATCCAGAGCTGAGTCTTGTTGGCGATGTCGGACTTGTAGTCGAGAGGATTGTCGAAAACCTTGGAGGTTGGCGATGGCAAGGCCAGGGCTCCGCATTCAGCAAGAGTCTCAAAGCTGCCAAAGCGAGAAACGAAGAAAAGGCAGCGAAAAAGGCAGCGGTCCGGCAGACCCCAATCACATTCGAGCACTCATACGACGTGATCAAAAACACGCTCAACAGCTTATCAAATCCAAGCGACGGCGACATCTGCTACGTGTCAGAGGGTGCAAACGCAATGGACATTTCTCGATCCATCTTTGCCCTGGAACATCCTCGACTGAAGCTCGACGCTGGCACATATGCCACGATGGGTGTCGGGCTCGGGTATGCCATTGCAGCGTGGGCAGCATACAATCTACCACAGCCAGAAGGGGCTGCTGGCGCGTCGGGCCGGAAAAAGATTGTGGCCATTGAGGGCGATAGTGCATTCGGATTCTCTGGCATGGAAGTAGAGACCATGGCGCGATTCCAAATGGATATTCTGGTCTTCGTGATGAACAACAGCGGTCTGTATCGCGGTGACACAAACACATCCGAGGAGTGGGAGAGGCGGCGGCAGAACACTGTTGCGGGCAACACGCAAGAGAAGGGCGCGGGCCTGACTGCCTGGTCGCTCGGGTATCAGACCAACTACCAGAAGATTGCGGAAATGGCGGGCGGAATTGGTATCGTGGCTCGCACTCCGGAAGAGCTGAAGAAGGCCACCGAGATTGGATTCAAAGCAACTGTGCCCGTGGTGGTCAACGTCATCATCAACCCCCAAGCTGACCTGGAAATGGTAAGTCGACAATGTTCATTCGGATTTGCCATCATGCAGCACTTGCTGACATATGACAGGACTTCTCTTGGCTCGATATGGCTCCGCCGAAGAAGGATGCGGCGAAGCTGTGATCAGATAAATTCTAGATATACTTGGAGCGACTACATCTCTGCCAGAGGAGTGCGAAATTCTGTCGAGCCCCATGGAAAGGTTTTCTTCCAGCATTTGTAGCGCGTCAGATAGACGATTAGAAGCTTCGCCGTTTGACGCAAATGTTGTTTACTCACAGCTCGCCAAGTCCGGTATGTGAGGAAGCTGCCGGTGGATGGGATTGATGAAGTGAGAGAGGAAGAAGGTCGTGCTCCAGTGTCATTATCTGTCGCTCACGCGCACCCCTGCAACCAAACTGCGACTTTTCCCGAACTCTTGGCGGTAGTGAGACGATGCTCATCTCACACTTCACATCCCATGAGCATATTCTGTGATTGCCGAGAGGAAGACGATGAACGTCAACGATGGCTCCGAGTTGAGAAGGAGAAGACATTTTGGAAACTCAACGAGACGAAGAGCAGGATGAACAGAGTGCATCAATCGATAGGAGCAAAGTCAGGATGTCTTGGGGTCTACATTAAAGCTTTAAGGAGTGAATGCAAGACATGGCCCTTTCCTCGCGACCTTCGAACCACTCCCCAACGCAATCACAGCAGCTGGAAAAACTCATGGGCATCGTGTCGGTCCCTCTTCTAGTATTTCTTCGGTGGAGTGTACTCTCCTCCAGACGCACGGCCCCATGTAACGCTGTCAAACACCACGTCAGAGCTCTTGCCTACGATGCCGTGTTTCTTCGACTTCTCCAGAGTCACAATCTCAATCGTGTCAGTCTGGAAAGTGTTGCGACCATTTCGAGTCTCGAATCTCTGAAAGAGGACAAAAGTGTTGCAGTTGATGTAGTAGTCAACAACAGTGGCCTTCTTGACGGGTGGGGTATTCTTTCTGAAGTCATCGACCCAAGCCTTCCTGGACGAGTAAACTGGGTCGGAGCTGGGCTTTGATCCAATTTTTAGTCTCCTGCACTGCCATTGAGCATCGCAAAGTGATACGTACCTCCAAGCCTCGGGAGGCACGAATGGAGCTGGAGGAGAGCGTGTAGTCTTTGGTGTAAATGGCCTCTGCGTTCTTCTCAATGTTGCGCTCGCCACCTTTGCGCTCCCAGAAGGCGACGGTGCGGTCGACGTAAGCTTGAGCTTCGCGGGCAGAGACATCGATGCACCTGTCCTTGTACTGGCGGGTCTCCAATGGGGAGGCAACTGCCATTGAGGCAAGTCCGAGGACTGAAGTGACAATGGAGAACTTCATGTTGATGGTGTTGGTTGGAGTCGAATTGGGCTGAAAGTGTGTTGAGTGAAGTGTTGCTGTATATAGCGAGTGTGCTGGAGCTTGTTGCAGTCTTGAACATTCGGAGGATGTATCGAAGTCTTATAGCCCTCGACATTCTCCTCAGTCGCTCATCAACTCACTATGAGCTCAGCTATAACGCCGCTCAGCTTGATTCAGATCGCCTCACATACTGGCGGCGTAAGGCATCTTGCCTGAGCATCCAGACTTCCAGGCACTAACCGCAAAGTGGTCTAGACCTGCACTCGGGGAAGGGGCAATGGGACTCTTACTCATCACCTCGTGGTGCCGCTCATTAGTAAGAGTGATGAGTTGCCAGCTAGAAAATAGCAACCATATCATGCACTGTCCGTTCTGGTCAGCGTCTTCGTAACACAGAGATCGCCAGGTCGAGCCCCTAGACGCCACAATGGGTCAGCATCCGGAGTAGGCTCCTTTCAGTCTCGTGTCAGCCTGGTGGCACTAATGTGGTGTAAATCATCTGGACATGCTCGCAAAGAGGCACTGCAATCTTCCGACATGGCAGGCTCCCCTGTTCTGGAAAGTGCGATTGCGCGGGCCGCTACTCGTCTGCTCATTTAGATTCTGCCTTTCTTCGCCAGCCGTCTCTTCTTGGTATCGAAACTTGCGCCAATGCCGTCGCCTCGTGGTCCGTCCTCCACAGCTCTTCGCTTCCGACTCTTGTCCAAAGCACTGTCCTTGCCCTTGCGCTTCGTCAGATCTCCGATGCGATCCAGGCTAGCGCCCAGGTTGCTCCACTCTTCTCCACCAAAGCCTCCTTCGTTTGACCTTCCCAGCCCCTTCTTCGCTCGCTCCTTCTTGCTCATGAGCGGCAGACGCGTCAAGTGTGTCTCCTCGTAGTCTCTTCGCTCCGCTTCTTCCTTCATCTGTCGTGCATTCTTGCTCGTCCTGCCTCCAGCGGCCAGGTTGGAACCGATGCTGGGCTGTGCAAGGGGTGCTGCAGACAACTCAGTCGAGACGTATTCGTCCAGCGTTGCTGACCGGCCAGGTCCGCGCTCCTTCTTCTCTCGTCGCTCGGTGGTGGGCATGGCTGTGGCGGAGATGCGAGGCGGGCGATACACGCCATCGGAGGCGCTCTTTTCGCGAGCTGTGGAGACCGCGTCGGTCTGCGCGGAGCCCATCATGGCAGCCTTGTTCGGCGCGTACGCCGTCATGTCCGCGCCGAGCTCTGCATCACTGTCCGAATCGGAGTCTGAATCTCCACTTTCCTCCTCGGCGGGCTTCTTTGCACGTCCGTTGGCCTTGACCGCCTGCTGCAACTGCAGATTGACCTTGCGTTCCTCATCGTCTGCTGCCTTGACCACGCGGTCGACCTCATACTTGAGCTTCTTCTCCAGCGGTCCCACGCCGCGTTCCAGGTAGACTCTCTGCTCCACCAACGTCTTGGTGATGTCGTTGCTCAGCTGCTGCGCCTTCTCGACATCACTGCCAGCTTTGACACTCCTGATCACGTTCAGGTTGCGTAAAGCCAGCGCCTGCAAGTATGCCAGGAAGATGTCGTTTTTGGTGTCGAAGAGTGTGATGCCATTTTCGGGTGGGAGGAGCGAGTCGGCTGTGGGCAGTCCGTTGACGGCTGAGTTGATCGCAGTCTCGAATTCCGCAAGCACTGCTGGCAGAGCTGTCGTCGTTGTGGCCGCCATCTTGATGTAGACTGGGCACCGACAAGTTGGGACTTGTCGAAGAAATGATCTCGAAAAAGTTGTCGGCAAACTTGCCTCTTGAAACTGCCAAGAAGCATCCCTGCCAACGTAGATCTGGTCGGAACATGTTGCAGACAACCAAATTGTACATACACGTCGCAGAATAGGCTGCATGGCATCACGCCTTTGCACAAGAGAAAGCAGATGAGCACACATGTTACATCTATCGATGTCTACCAATAAGTCTCTCTCTCATTGCTTCCGCTCCACGGTCAACATGTGCTTGGTCTTGTCGTCCATTCTGCCGCAAGCTACTTGGTCAACAGTCACGACAAGGAAGTCCTTGCCGTCCTACTGCCCAGAGGCTTCTCTTCGCATAGGCTCTGGCATCGACTGTGATTTCAGTTCCATTGCGATGTGATGGGAACGCACGACTCGATGTCCCAAGCTTTGGTTTGGTCTTGACTGTGCCGCTGTGACCACAAACCGTCTCACAGCTCGTCCTCTTTGACGGAATGGCCGCTGACACTGACAAGAGTCCAGCTCTTAGCATTGCCAAGCACAGTATCGTAAGCCTCTTGTTGCAACGCTTCCTTCAAGTGAGTGTTGGTAAGTGGAGGTAGAGACAGACGACCACGCCCCTTCTCTACTTCTGCGGAGTGCCGAGACCAGCATATAGGGCGACCCTCTGTACGCAAGGGCGTCATGTCATTTTGTTGACGAATTCTGGATCGGTCCTCGATGGTTGCCGGTGCAGACTTACGGTGTCTGCTCGCGGGTGCTCCACTACTGCCACTACTGATCTCGTTCGCCAGCTTGATCTGAATCTCGCTGTCAAGCAAAGTCGTGCCCTCAAGCTCGATAATGGCACGTTGAGCCTCGAATGCGCTGCGGCAGCGAACGAGAGCGGATCGTGTGCCGTCAAGAGCTACGCCATCAGAGTCCGGGACGTGAACACTTTCGATGTCGAAGTTCGCAAAGAATTCCCATAGATCTCCCTCGTCGGCCTCAAGCGGGAAGTGGCGAATCACCAGTACCTTCGAGTCGCCATCTCTTGAATACTTGCGGTGGCTAGAGCGATGCTCCATACGCGGATGAGTGTTTTGTTCGATGGAGCGCTTCAGGCGCTTAGCCTCGAGCAGATCGTTGTTATCACTTTGGTGTTTCCGCGTTACAGGCAACGAGGAGGCCACTCGCGACGCTTCAGTCGGCTGCTCTGCAATAGTTGCGGATAGCTGTGTATCCATATCCTGATACTGAGTCTGAGCAGCGTCAGAACCAGGATCCTCCTCCTCGTCTTCGTCTTCTGCGTTATACTGTTGCAGCATCGTTTGATCGTGGTGAAAGCTCGGCGCTTTCGAGTACAGATGTCCAAATAGGTAAGACATGGTATGTCTCGGATCCCAGTTGCTCTTGTCTACCGTGCATGGGTATATGTTGTTCGGTAGTAGTGCTTCTATCAGCGCGCAGAGCTCGCTGTAGGAAGCATGTCGCGAGTACGGGAAAGTGATCTGCTTAGGTCGCCCGCTGGCTGATCGTGGTACAGCAACTGTGGGAGTCGTCTGGGTACCGAGCTTCAGATGGGTCGCACGTTTAGCAAGCAGAGAGACAAGCCTCTCAAGCGGCAGGTCGTCCACATCTTCCCCTCCAGCAGCAGCGCTTTGCGTTGCAGTGCCATTGCCAGCCTCAATGGACAGATCAGCCAGCTCAAGCAATATTGTCGCGCCGTCGGGTGCGAAGGCTTTCGTGAGCATCTGGACTACGCTTGACAACAGGGTAGGCTGTGCGTGCAGCTTCTCCACACAGAGCGACATCAGCTTCTGAAAAGTGTCAGGATCGCTGAGATCGAGCTCGTGCCGCTGCTTCAGATCTCCATGACCGCCGCCTGCACCGAGCTCAGCCATCTCTATTCCATTGTGCCTTGAGATGATCGGAGTGATACGCACGAAATCTGTCCTCGTCAGCTGGGGTCATGGGCTCGCTGCTGCATCATCACCTTTATCAAAGATATCGCATCCTGTGCCACGCTCGCAACTGTGAAGGCGGCGTTTGCTGGTCGAGAGACATCCTTCTCTCTCTTCATTCCCAATTTGCGCTCGAATCAGCTTGTACGCTTCCGGTGCCTTTGGTTCGGGACCGTTGGCGAGCGCGTTGTAGAGACCGTAGCGATAGTCATCTACATGGATCTGGCTGCGCAGGAATGTCGACAGAGCTTGCCAAACGTCCTCGTATCCGAACGTCCACGCATCGATGTAGAATTCAGTCTCCTGCGGGTACTGCGCCACCTTCCCCAACAGCTCACTGATTCCTTCTGCTTTAGTTGGGAAGTGTCGGTAACGGTCGCTTTTGTGTGCGAATGTCGTGTCCAAGTAGATGGTGTCAAGCTGCTTCTGTGATTTGCACTTACCATGGCGGGCATATGGCACCATGACTGGGTTGCGGGTCAGGGCATTGACCCACCAGACCTCTGCCCTGATATCTCCAGTGTAGAGAATAGCCTTTCCATCGCCCTCGATCAAGAACATCACAGCACCAACACAGTGGTTAGCATCAAGCAGAGTCACGCGTATTGAGCGTCCAGGGGCCAGCTCAATCTCTGTAGGTGTGTCGAGTGGGATGGGCCTAAGGAGCTTCCTGAGGTGTTTATACGTCTGCTGGCGACTCTCCAAGATTCCTCGGGCAAAGTTCATGCGATGCGGGTACTTCTCCAGTCTGTCTAGAAGTCAGCGGGGCTGATAATATCTTGGCTCGTATTATGTGCCGACATACCGAAGAAGGATCTCGCGCGTAGCTGGCGAGCACCAAATGAAAATCTGCTTCAGAGACTCAAGTCCCTGAAGATGGTCGGAGTGTACATGGCTGAGGAAGTACGCCAGTGGGGGGTCTTGCTTAGTGCGACTCTGCCTGAAGTAGTCAATCCTAATGTTAGGGAACTCTGCGACGACGCCGTCGAACGTAGACATCGCGCAGCCCGCTCATAGCGACGCTCTTGTACTGTCAGTGAAGGACGGTAGCGGTCAAAGAGTAGAGACGTGCTGCACAGTACAGAAAGGAAGTGAGGCCGCGAGTCATGCGCACGCGGAAGGAGCCGCGCGCTAGTATTTCGACCATCAAAAAGTTGCTCTCGACTCACTCCTCTTCCTTCTCTTCTTCAAGCGCCGTCCTCACAAATGCTGCGTTTCTTTGCTCACACACAGACAGCCGCCTCGCGCAGCTCGTCACCACTGGCAAATGAGAAATTCGGAGTAATCTTCAACCTGCACGCCGGCCGCTGCAAAGTGGTGCTGGCAAACTGCCCGCAAGGGCCTGCCATGAAACTCATGGTTGCACTCGGCATCAGAAATTTCAGCCCAGTCGGACTCTCTGAACTCGTTTGCGAAGAGTGGCTCGGCTGTGGCTATGGGAGCCGGTGCGAAGATTGTGTGTATGCCTTCGGGATACGATCACTTTAGTGCAATACGCAGCGTATCTGGGCCTCTGCCATTTACACTTGTCGCGAGATATGGTGGGTGGAGGCTCTGGGTATCATTCGATTCTGATTACTCTTGTGAGGACGGCGCTTCAACACTTTTTCTCCCTGGTGAGTTGATGAACGCGTACGAACAAGAACATGGATACTGCTAACTGAAACTGCAAATGCTGGGCTTTGGCACATTCTCTTTCTGGGTCGCTACAAGACGCTTTACGAGTCCATCGCTTCTCAAGCCTGCCTGGGGCATGTTCAATCATCAAAAAGAGTCGGCATCTTGCTCTTGGTCTGGCTCTTTGTGCTCTCCAACGAGTACAGCAAATCTGTCCGCGTGGTGTACTTCACGCCTCGCACAACATCATCACCACTGTGCAGCAAGCCGCGATGCTGAAATAGCAGGATCCGCCCAGTCTTGGGCAGCACATCAAAGTCTTTGGCCCGGTCCATAGTCATAGCATGGAACGTAGTCGCACCACCAAGCAGCACATTCTTGCGCTCTGCCGAGCCCATCTGCGCAATCTCTTCTCTCGTTGGGGCGCCCGCACTGTTAAGGTACAAATGTAGAGTAAAGTACGTCCGCTCCTTTCTGTCTGGTGTCTCATATGTTCCATCGCAATGAGGGCGGAAGTACTCCCCTCCCACGTACTTCAAGAAACGCATCCGCTCGTTCAACCTGGTGAACGTCCACACCTCACTACGCTTCGAAGGTCCGTTGCCAACTATTTTCGGCGCATTGTCCTGCCGCACAATCTCCTGCACTTCGGGCAGATGCTCGATTCTGTTCCAGATTTTGGCCACGACTTCTCGCGAGTCCCAGATGATGCGTCCACAGTTTCGCGAGTCGGTGCGTAGCTCCTGGCGACCGCCGCCAATGTTGATCATCGCGCGCTCCCACTCGCCATCCGTGGTTGCTTCGGCTGCCGCGATGAGCTGTTTACATTCTTCCGAACTGAGAACATGATCCAGAACGATTGCGTACAGGCCCGCGTATTCTGGAAGCGTGGTTTGAGAGAAATCTATGCGGGTGACAGCAATGTTGGGAGCTGGACTGACCAGGAACTCGTCTGGTAGATTTGCCATGGCTGATGATGTGAGTTGACTGAGCAGACCGATGCGAATCGGGGGCAGGCTTATGTTTTGTTGGTGCCTGGCAGTGAAGGTGAGTCAGGCTGCAGAGTAAAGGTGGCTGAGCCCTTCACCGGTGTACATCTACTTTGTACTCACGACTGTGCATATAGATAGGCTTGAGTAGCGGTCGACTGTGCACCAATAGGTCGGCGCTCGGGAGCTTGGGAGCGAAGGATTCTTTTGATCTGTTGACAGTGCTCCTCACATCCAGAGCAATTGATATTGTCATCTCTGCATTACAAGTAGAGTGAATGATTTTACATAACAAAACGCGTTGTGCACCAGCTTGCAGCGTGCTGCTTTGCAGCCATATCCTGTCGGCCGTTCCCTGATAATCGGTATCTCTGTTCAACTCCTCCAAACGCCAACGCTCCGTGCCACCCTCGGTATCGATCAAAGCCGTTTACCGGGTACAAAAATGAATAGACATAACAGTGCCACATCAATGACAACAACCCACAGCAAACACATCATTGCTCTTTGGTTCAAGAGCTTCTTGACAAAGGGCTCTTTGGTCCTCGCAAAACTGAAGAAGGTGTATTCACTGAAGCCAAGTAGTGCCAGGATGGGGTCCAGCATGTACTGATGTGTCGCGAGCAGGTAGATGCCGACTGTGAAAGGAAGGATGAGCCAACAGCGCGTGGCCCGGCTCTTGTTGAGGAAGATGAGAACAAACGCCGTCCATAGTGCTCCAAAAATTGCGACCAGGCCGCAGATCAAGCGAAGCATCATGGAGGGTTGTACTATGTTGCCCAATGCCTTTGCTCTGAGAAAGCCGGGGAACGCATCGCGCTCCATGGCCTGGAAGACGTAGTCCTTAGCTGCGTCGAATACTTCTGGGTCATCTCGTCCTTCAGCCTCGATTGCATGCGTGATCTCGTTGAGGATGCCTTGTGGAAGGATAATCTCACGTTCGGCTCCGGGGAGTAGGAATGTGTAGAGGATCTTTTCGGCTGAGGCTCGAATGTCGGCGCGCGCCACGGTGTGCTGTGGGCTGTTGTTGCTATGCATGTTGACTGACGATGGAGAGCCGTCCGGGCCAGTCATGAGACTCGGCCGTGGCTGCTCAAAGCCCGAGTCCGAGTTGTGGTGGCTGCCGGTGCTGTTCTGCGGACTGTGCCCGGTGCCGTTCTCGTTTCGCAGAAATGCGCTCAATCGCTGGTCCGGAGTCTGTCGGTCTCGTGACTTGTCGCGATACACTCCGCTGGGCCCCGGCTCGGTGGACGTGCGCTCCAGGGTGTTGTCATTGTAGTTGTCCAAGATCTGCGACGACCTCTTGCTGCCAGACTTGTCGAGGTCCGGCGTGGAGACGAGGACGGACCTTCTAAGCTCGCGAACGTAGTGGCGACACAGGGACATGTGTTGTGAGACATCGAGCCTGTAACGTTGCGGTAAGTCGTGCTGTTCTGCGCTGCCATGCTTTTTCCTCCCGTTGCCCGCCGCCGCCGCCGCCGCCGCACACCGTGTGTTCACAATTGCACCTACCAAAAGTCCAAGTAGTCGACGGATCGCTGCACGTCACGCATGTAGATGTAGAAGGAAAACAAGTCGACCTGTGGTTGCCGTTGGTCAGTTTGTCGTGCCCAATGCCTGTTTCTGCGCCGTGTTTACGCACCGGTGCCAGAGTCCGCCGCGACAGCACCTCGAAGAGATTCGGCAGTCGCTCGCGCGCCGATGCGTCGGGGGTGGGCGCCCTCTCGGAGCCGTCCATGATGATCGATGTCGCGTCGACAGCGACGGTGAGGGTGGTTGATGATGAGGGTTGGCAGTTGAAGAAGTGGCACCTGGTCGCTCTTGCTCTCCTGGCGAGTCTGTAATTAGCCTCGTCCAATCATGTCTGGCCAAGATCCCGCCCTTCCGCCGCCGGCGTTTTGGCTTTCGGCTCCTTCCGGGAAACACGAAACACGCGCCAACCGACTTCACTTGCGCGTCACCAAACACCTTTCACGACTCCATCAAGAACTCTCTGCGCCGCTTGGCTTTTATATAGGCTTCAGTTCCCGCATACCAAACGCGCGATTGTCACTGTCGGAACCTTCAAGCTGTCGTGGGGAAAGGCCAACTGTACTCAGACTGTCTGTGAAGAGCATTATTCTCTCAGACTCTCGATAGCTGGACTGCTAATAACCACCTTGTCCTCGTGTACGAGCTGGGCTACCGACTGCTCATCATCGCGTGCAGTCACACATTCTAGCTCAGTCTCGGTTTCAAGTCGTCAATCAAGGCAGCCGACGGGGATCCCACAGCTGACACTTCGACCACGAACAAGGAGGAAGTATTTGACTCAATTCGTTACGACGAGTCCAACCTCTATGTGTCAAGTATGCTTCCCGTCATCCGAATTCGCTATCAGGAGCAAGACGACACCTTTCGCTGTCGATTCCAGTCCTCTGCTCTGGTCCGTCACACTCGCCTGCGACCTAGTTGTACAGTTCCGGATGAACGCCGTCAACGGAATGAACAGGCAGTGGGGTATTTCAAGCGCGACAAGGACAGGGCATCGGCCCCTGCATAGTACGGCTCCCACGTCATTGCCACTGGTTGTTTCTGAAGAATGCAATGACAGACTGCATCGGCAGATGTTTCCTCCCACCAGCCACCAACATCGTCTACTCGGAACGGTGCTGTTCAAAGGAATGCAATACCCCGCGCCGCTGATGCTTCACGACGACAGAAGGAGATTTGCTCCTTCCTGTATTCCAATGCGTGTAGGATCGTTCTTCCATTTGAGCACAGTCCACCATTCCAGTGCAGAGGCGCAAGTAGATGACATGTACAGATTATCATTAATGAAGTAGTGCAATTATCGAAGTCGCCAACTCGTTCACAGCTCAAAGGCTAGGCAACTCTCACTATCCATTATCGTGCAAGATTCCATGCATAAGTCATCACAAGAATACTCCCAGCCTTCTCCTTCTTCACAGGCGGTATCTTGTTACTGAGCAGGATACTGTTGTTGCTCCTGCTCGTTGTATCCCTGGCTGACAGCCCTCTCCGACGCCGCCTCGCGAGGCATGTAAGCCGGCACGTACGCTGACGCGGCCTCTGATGAGCTCTCCACTTTGACGGCGACCTCCTGCCCAGCGCCGCCATACGCCTGAGCATCATGCGGCGAGACCCCGTAGCCTTGGCTGTACTGCTGCTGCTCATGGTATGCTGTACTGTTGTAGTCGTCGTATGCCGGCACGGGGAGTTGAGATTCGACATCACTTGTGACGACGGCCGGCATGCCGAAGTCGTAGTGCTGCTGCTCGGCATTGTGGGAGATGTCCTC
This sequence comes from Septoria petroselini, assembly GCA_022559915.2. Lineage (NCBI taxonomy): Eukaryota > Fungi > Ascomycota > Dothideomycetes > Mycosphaerellales > Mycosphaerellaceae > Septoria > Septoria petroselini. The sequence goes on from JAFJTQ020000086.1 coordinate 46,017, forward strand.
CGACGCAGCTCCCACAGTCATTGGTGCGAGCGGTGCATGAGTCTGCTGGGATCCGGCAAAGCTGTCGTACCATTGCGAGTCAAAACTCTGCTGGGAAAAGTCCCGGTCGCTGTAGCTCTCGAGGTTGGGATCAGTGACAAAGTCCGTGCTTGCGTTGAAGTCGAATGCCGCTGCGTCCAGATTGCTGAGGTCCATGGCGTCATATGAGATGTTGATGTTGCCTCCGGAGAAGTCGAAGCTGTTGTCGCCGCTTGGAGGGAACATGTCCGTGGCGGACTGAGGGGCGGTCATTGTTCCATCCGCTGAATCGTATGCCGCCGATCCTGACCAAGCAGCTGGGGCGAGCGCACTGTCTGGACCGGAATTGTCGTACTCGAATGGTGACTGGAGCGATGCAGGCTGTGTAGCGGGGCATGCATTATTCGCAAAGATTTGCGTGTTGTACTGGTACACACTGTCAACATGGTCCTCAGCCACTTCGGTGTATGGTCCAGTCTTGTAAGGTCTTGCTTGTGTTTCGACCTTGACGGATGATGGCACTCTGATCGGCCGCCAGTAAGCCCTGCCTTCCCGTGCAGTGCTCAGACGAAACCTCCAGGCGATCATCAACAATCTCTGCACGTTACTATCGGGCAGCCTGATCACAATCTCCTGAACCGCTGTGGTGTCTTTCAGGTACTGATTCACGTCCGCGCGGTCCTGTTCGGCCGCCTCGGGGTCATCTGTGGATTTGAGCTTGTTGGCAAGACATGCCAAAGTCCTCGCCCAAAAGGTCGATCCGAACTTGAGTTGCGTCTCGATGCCTCTGCCATCCACCGGCGTGGCATCCATAGGGACAATATCGGTACTGCCATGACCTTTGAGAAGCTCTCCGTGGCGGAAGAACCTGTTGCAGCACAGGACTTGAGCATCTTGCGGCAGATACTGGGTTGCACAGGTAAGGCTTATGCCAAGTTCAATTCCCGGCATGTCTTTCCAGCTCTGTCCCAGCTCCGGAAACGCAATAGAGGCCTCGGCGAGCAACACATTGCAGTCAATTGGGCGTGCAGAATGCATATCTGCCAACAATGGGAACTCTGCGCTGAAGACGTCCCAAGTAGGTCGCAGCTCGGCCTGGAGCGGTGTGGGAATGTTGGCAGTGTATCGATGGAGGGGATTCTGCTCTGGAGGAAGGTCTCTGCATTGAACGAACATCTCAAACGCTTTGGGCTCAAACAAGGAGAGCTGGTTCTTGACGCTTGATAGTGTGTGATATAGGTTGGAGTCATCATTGGACGATGAAGCTTCTGAAGTGGTGTAATCGGGCCCCGTGGCAGGGAATTGAGATGCTCTGCGGGCGCCAGTGGGATAACATCCATGCCCTTGGTGGAAGTATCTTTGAGGGTGGCCACTGAGGTCTGCCTTCGACAAGTACCGCATGATATGTGGATCATGCGCAACAAGAGGCTTGATCACTTGGATGTGACTGGAGACTTGCTTGCGATCTCGATCCTCGCCTGTTTGCTCTTGGATGTAATCCGCGATCAGTTCATTACGACCTCTTAGCTTGTTTTTGTGAAACAGCCTGCGGCGGCCCATGGGCAGCCAAGTGACCAGTGCTGATGGCGCGTGAGCATCCGAGACCAGTATCATTCGATTACGCCGTGCACATACCTTCGAAAAAAGCATACTCTATCCTGTCTGGCCAGACTGGTGCCTTTGGACCTTTGACGCCATCCTTTTGTGGGCGCTCACGGTACTTCATGTACGCATCAGAGATTTGAAAGCGATGGAACAAGTACCGGGCCTCCTTCCTGATCTGCTGAGAATCCCTATGGCCATGATAGAGACGGTGATGCGGGTGGCGCTGTTGATGATGTTGTCTTAGTGTCTGCTGGCTTACGAACGCCGGTTGTGGGACATGATATGCTGGATACGAGTTCTCCGAGACGTATGCATGAGAATACTTCTGGTTCAGCGATGGCGTGCTAAAGTCTGGTTGTCGATTCCCCGAGTGCTCTTGCAGCACTCGAGACGATCGACTGACGACTTCGTCGGGGCACGTCGGAACATTGGAGGGCAATATTGGGGTAGGCTGAAGCACCGTCATTGTCGATGGCATGCTCAGTCGAAGACGGGAGGCAAGCGGGACAAGAATGCTGTCCACGGCGCGTAGAATGTCCAGGGGAGATTCCTGTAATGCTGTTGGAGGTATGCGAGCCGGTTCGAGCAAGATAAATAAGAGAATGACTTTGGTCAGTTGTGACAATGAAATGTGCTGGTAGAGAACGTGGTGCTGTTGGAAAGCGTGATACCGTACTCACCCCTTCGTAACCAGTATATACGGGCTACGGCTTGAAAGCAAAGGGTGCTGCTGACTTAGCTTTGTGTCTCCAACAGGAACCGAGCGTGCGCAGGCAATCTCATGCACTTCCTCTGCTCAAGCGTGCAGAGGTGGGTCGGCAACTGTACCGATTGCACAGCCAGAAACAACCACTGCAGGCGACTTGTTTGGCCAGTCCGATCAGACGGTTTCATCAAAAGTGGAGTGCAAGGGCATTGCAGGTGACGTGAAGACGCCTGGCAGAGCTCAGTCGAGGGAGGGATGTTGGGTGACTTGGCGTGGTGGTAATCTCCAGCTCAGACTGCAGCATGGCAAGTGGAATGTAATGTTGGAGGCGACGGAATGTAAGCATTGTGTCGACCGCGTCGATCGAGATGTTCAATGTTTCCCGGCCGCCGATCCCGAATTCTGTGGTTATCTGCAAGCACTTGAGCACTACATCTCGGTAGGGTTGCAGATGCGCTCGCATCAATCAAGCAAGGGGAAATGTCGTGCAATGAACTAGATGTGGCACGTGACATACAGGACTAAGCGTCGTCGTCCCCATCCTGCTGTGTGGTAAACTTCTTGCGCTTGCCTCCTTCCGCGAGCTTCTGCAAAGCAACCTTGTTGGCCTGCGCTCCAACCTTTTGTTGCATCTTTTCGATTTCAGCCTCAGCATCTTCTGGATCTTCAGCAGCAAAGTCCAACACCAGACGACGGCCGAGTAAATGAGTGTCTTTCAAGGCGTCCATGGCACTTTGCGCCTCTTTCACAGTGGTGAAATCTGCAAACGCAAATCCTCTCGCTCCACGATCCATCTTCTTCGGCACGCGGACACTCCGAAGCTGGCCGTACGCACTGAACAACGCACGCACATCCTTCTTGGTAGCCTCGAAAGGCAAGTTCTTGATGATGACCTTGGTAGTTGCAGCCTTCTTGGCCTTGTCGGCCTTTTTGCGTTTCTCAGCTGCATCTTCGCCCTTGTGTGATGCACGGATTTGAAGTTTGTGCCCTTCCAAGCTGTAGCCATCCATGGCTTGGAGCGCAGCCTGTGCTTCCTTGGGCGTTTGAAACTCCAAGAACCCAAAGCCCATGCTGAGCTCTCCGCGTTTGGGGTCCGTGCGCATCTTGACACGAGCATTCAAGAAGCCGGCCAGTGGCTTGAACGTCTCGGTGAGCAGTGCTGTGGTCGTACTGAAGTTCAAGTTGCGCACAAACAACGTCGCCGAGCCAGCGGTATCGGCAACAGTGCTGTCTTTCAATTCTGCCGTGGTGAACTTGTTCACGCCGTCGGTGATTGGGTGCGTGGTCGAGTCCTCGATGGGCGTGGCAGAGAAGACATCCTTTGGAGCCTTCTCCAAGAACAGCACTGATGACTTGACTCGTCGGTACGCCAGCGTACCAAAAGCCGCCTTGCACTGCGCTGCGTTGCTATACTCCACGATTGCTATTGTCCCCGCTGGCGGCATGAGAAATCGCTTGACATCCCCTTGCTCGTCAAAGAGTCGCTTGAGCTCATCTCGGCTGCAGTCTGAAGGAATGTTCTTGATCAGGATAGCGGTGTCACCACGTGCACTCCTCTTGAAGGAGTCTAGATCGACGCCCTGTTGTCGAAAGTACGATTTGGTCTCTTGGATGATATGCGTTTCCGCGTGAGCCTGCTTCACAGCAGCGTCACTCGAAGTCGGATCCAACACCTCAGATTTGGCCAGCCCAAGTCGGCTCGCTACGCTAGATATGACAGCATCTTGGTTCATATACAGGGCATTCCAATTGAAGACTGTGTTGGCAGCCTCTCGCTTCCGTTTGATCTCCTGCTGCTTTTTGAGGGGGAGTTTAGCGAGCTCAAAGTCGTCGATCTTGTTCTCCCGCTTGGCAGTAGCAGGTAGAATGTGGATCAATCTCCCTTGAAACGTGCGCCCGTCTCGATCGATCAGTGCCTTTTCAGCAGAGTCCGGATCGGTGTACTGAACATAGGCAAAACCCTTGGGTGCGCCGGTCGACTTGTCCAAGGGTATGTGAATCTGCAAAGGTTCCGTCAGTGACCTTTCTCAATCACTATTGCGCAACGTGATGGGTGGGCATTGTCAACAATCAGAATTGACGAAGCATCTACTAAAATACAGTCCTCTTTTGGTCTAAGCATGTGCCGAAGCATAAGCTGTCCCTATCAGGAGATCATCAGGTAACAAGGGAAGAAGAAATGAGCGGTGCTTACCTGTTCGAGATTGCCAAAGGGCGAGAATTCGGCTTCGAGATCTTCATACTTGACATCGTACGGTAGATTGCGCACAAACAGACGCATCGTGGACCGCACTGCTTCAACGTCCTTGTCGACTGCCTCTTCATCTTGCTCCTCTGCGGGCGGCGTGGGTATCGAGCTGGCAGCCTGCGGTATTTGCTCTTCAGGTTGGGTGTCTCGCCTAGATGCTTCTTCTGCTTCGGATGCGGACTCTTCCTGTCGTGCGGGGACAATGTCATCTTCGTCGTCATCCAACAAGCCGAGCAGCCGACTCGTTCTCGAGCGTGCCCAGTCTGCGTCTGTCATCGTCGTGTTCGCCGTGTCCGCGTCTCGCTGTTCAGTCGGTCCCGCATTGCCATCAGCAGGTTCTGCCACGACGACCTGCACTGGCGCATCTGGCATGACAGCATCTGGGGTTGGTTTGAAGTCGGACTTGGTGCGTTTGGTCTTCTTCGGGACCTGCTCGTATTCGTGGTCGCTTTCGCCAGCTTCGACAAGCGCTGCTGTCCCCTCGGCCTCTGGCTGCACCGCAGACTCACTCTCAAGAGCCTTCTTGTCTGCCTTGGACTTGTAGGAGTCGAGGAACTCCTTCAGCTTCGGATCGTCCTTTGTGGCGTCGTCTCCTTTCTTGCTGTCGCTGACCCGCTTGCGCTTCAACATGTTGTTCTCAGCAAGCGGCTGCTGGTTAGCACCTGTGACCTTAGCTTGGGGATTTCGTCTGGAAACAGGACTTTCGTCGATGGGCCTGGCGATCTCTACACCAATACGAGACATGCGAATGAAAGTCTTGTTGAAGTACTTAACCGCCTTTTCGGCATCCTCGCTGGTCTTGAAGCCAACATAGCCGATGCGACGATTGGGAAAGATCTTTGCGTCTGTGACCTGGCCCTTTTGACCAAAGTGCTTTCGAAATTGGGCCTCGTCAAAGGTCGGCGGCAGACCTTTTACAAATATGCGCGACGAAGCCATCGCGAGAGGAGGAGTGGCAAGCGGATATGGGTGGTGATGTTGATTGTGGAAGAGAGAAACTTTTTCGAGACCAAAGGGCAGAAGAAGACAAGGAAGGAGCGGGTCTTGGCGCGCCGAGGCCGAGCCGACAACTTCGCTTCCTCGCACATCGCGTCCGACTCTCCACCGCGAGACCACACAATCCAGACGACCGGCGACATCACTCTCTGCTGCACACTCCTTTGAGCACACAGACCCCGACAGCGACCTGCACACCCCAGCGAAACGCGAAAAGCAAGCGACAACATGGCGGACGAGAAGCACCATGACGAGAAGCTGGAGGGTCAGATTTGTGCCAATGCCCGTGTGATGTGGACCGCATAGCTGACTTTCTCAACAGCTCAGATCAAGTCTGTCGACATGGTATGACAGGCCTTGCTCGTGGAAGAACGTGGCATACTAACATGGCTTGTCAAGAACGAGGACATGCAGCAAGAGGCCATTGAAGTTTGCAAGTTGTACCCACGATTTGGAGAGACGCCACCCGCTGACTATTGCCCCAGCCCAAGAAGCCATGAACAAGTACAGCATTGAAAAGGTAGGACGAGGAGACGAGCTCTGACATGGCATCCAGCGCTGACATGCTGGCAGGAAATCGCTCAGCATATTAAGCGTACTGTACGTTCCACCAGACGGCATTCTCTCACAATCTGCACCGCAATCTAACGCACCACACAGTTCGATGAGCGCAAGGGCGCAACATGGCACTGCATTGTGGGCCGGAATTTTGGATCTTTCGTTACCCACGGTCAGTCTGCCCCACCCGCTCCTTTCTCGCAGCCCAAAATTTGCCCCGCCTGGATCCATGCACTGACTCGCGATCAGAGACGAAGCACTTCATCTACTTCTATCTCGGACACTGCGCCATTCTACTCTTCAAGACCCAGTAGAAAGCGCCTCTGTAGTCTGGCTGTGGGCTCCTCGCGCTTCAGCGGTCTCGTTCTATGCAGATGATTCGTATATTGAGAAATCGCTTGGCGCGGCTCACAGGTTTTTTGGTGTCTTCTCAGTCTCACACGCCTCCGCCGACCGCCTCGCTTCATCTGAGACATGCATCTGTGCCGAATGTACCTTCCAATGCAATAACCTCCGTCTCTGCATCATCTTCACAGTCGATTGACATTTATTTGCGCACCCATGTGTGTTTACCCCAGATCGACATCCAGCATGGGCCGGGAGACACCCGGTCTCTCAGTCTCAGCCTCGACTCTTGCGACGCCGCCGAGATTCCAAGCTTCACTCGCCACGCAATCTGCTTGTTGTGACCATCCAAACACCGACTCTAGTCATTCTTTTTGAACACCATCACCACCACCGCCTTGACCGCACGAGCAACTCACATCACCCATCCGAATCCCCCATTCCTGCTGCGCGACATGGCCTTCATCTTCACGTGCGGCACGCACAGTACGTCACCCTGGAAGCATCTACCTCGCGACCACCTCGAAGCTCTCGCTAACACATCGGCTCAGCTTTCGGCGGCCTGCTCAAAGGCTACGAGAACATCACCGTGCAGTGCCAGAACTGCGGCAACTGGTCCGCAAAGGTCATCAAGCGATGGTAAGCAGCGCAGCGCACGCGAGCATTCTACCCACTAACGCCCACTGCCGCAGGGAATGGTTCACATTCTGTTTCATCCCAATAATTCCCTTTTCGCTGAAGCCCTGGAACGCCGTGAGCTGCCACATCTGCCACTTCAAACAGGACATTAAATTCCGCCCGGACGTGCAGCAGCAGATGCAGCAGATTGACCAGGGCGGCGTGCCGATGAACGACCAACAACCGCCCGCGCAGCACCAGGGCGGGAATCAGGGCTGGAATGCGGGGAATCCGTATGGCGGGCAGGCTACGATGAGTGGAGGAGCGGGCGCTGGAGCAGGAGGAGGTGGAGGCCCAGGGCAGTACCAGCAGCCGCAGGGAGTACCGCAGTACAAGTAAGGAGGGCGCGGATATCCTGTGTGGGACGGCGGAAGACGAGGCGTCTTGAAAGAGCGCGAGAAAGAGGAGACATGGTCGCAGGCGCAAAGAGCAGAGTTTGTCTTGAGATACCACGAGGCGGGTGTTGAATGCTAGCGACAGGAGCGGCGGTGTAATTCTTTGAACCTGAGCATTGCTGCAGCGTTGGCATGGAGCGTCGCAGCATACTACTGAGTTGGCACATTAATGGAATACCTAATCAAGCAGTCTATGGACTCCCCCACGACTTGACATGCACACTACCTTGCAGGAATATGCACCCTACGATTCCTCAATAGATGAAATAGCTCTGGCTCAACGGCAACGTCGTCGCCGGTTCAGCCTTCATCTCCACGCCATCCGCTTCGACAATCTGTCACGGCAAAAGTCAGCACACAGTCAACATGACCGAGCAGGACGAAAAACTCACATATCGCTCCGCATCAACCTCCATCTTCGGCATGCTCGCATTGAACTTCATATCCCCCTTTTTGACCGTCCGGCAGGCCTTGACCGCCTCGATCCTCTTCTTCAGCCCGTACGAGCCGACTTTACCATTATCGATACTCGCTTGACTCACCCACGCGATTCCCGTACTCGGCACCATTGCACCAAACATGGGCCTCATGATCACCGGCTCGACGGTCGGGATGCTAGCATTCGGATCCCCCATCTGGCTCCACGCAACCATGCCGCCCTTGACAATCTGCGCTGGTTTCGCGCCGAAATTTGCAGGATGCCAGAGCACGAGGTCCGCGAGCTTGCCGACTTCAATGGACCCGATTAAATGCGACATGCCCTGCGCGAGGGCCGGGTTGATTGTGTATTTGGAAATGTAGCGTTTGACGCGGAAGTTGTCGGCGTCTGTGCCGTCGTCTTCGGGGAGCGAGCCGCGTTGGACTTTGTTCTTGTGCGCCGTGTTCCATGTGCGGAGGATGACTTCGCCGCAGCGGCCCATGGCTTGCGAGTCCGAGGACATCATGCTGATGGCGCCGAGGTCGTGGAGGACGTCTTCTGCTGCGATGGTCTCGGCGCGGATGCGCGACTCGGCAAAGGCGACGTCTTCGGGAATGTTGCGGGACAAGTGGTGGCAGACCATGAGCATGTCTAAATGCTCGTCGAGAGTGTTGGCGGTATAAGGACGCGTTGGGTTGGTTGATGATGGGAGGACGTTGGGATGCTCGACTACACTGATGATATCGGGGGCGTGGCCGCCTCCTGCGCCTTCAGTGTGGTAAGTGTGTATTGTGCGATCTTTGAAGGCTGCGACCGTGGTCTCTACAAAGCCGGACTCGTTCAGAGTATCGGTATGGATCAGTGTCTGGATGTCGTACTCCTCGCAGACTGAGAGACAGGTGTCGATCGTCTTTGGCGTGGTGCCCCAGTCCTCGTGCAGTTTGAGCCCGCAAACGCCAGCTTCGGCTTGCTCTCGCAGGCCTTCAGGATCTGCATCGTTGCCTTTGCCCGTGATCCCGACATTGATGGGGAGGTTGTCGCACGCTTGAAACATCCACTCAATCATGTTGGTGCTGGGCGTGCAAGTAGTGGCGTTTGTACTGGTGGTCGGTCCAGTGCCACCACCAAGGAAAGTCGTTATGCCGCTGGCAACTGCTTCGTATGCTTGCTGGGGACAAATGAAGTGAATGTGCGAGTCAAACCCTCCAGCTGTCACGATCTTATGCTCTCCTGCAATGACATCGGTGGAAACACCAACTACAAGATCGGGATGCACTCCTGCCATGACATCGGGATTTCCAGCCTTACCAATGCCTACGATGATGCCGTTCTTGATGCCAATGTCAGCTTTGTAGATTCCCGTGTAGTCGACGATGAGCGCATTCGTGACCACAGTGTCGAGGCAGTCCTTGTCCGCTCGTCCAGAAGCCTGACCCATGCCGTCGCGGATTGTCTTGCCGCCACCAAATGTGCACTCGTCACCAAACACGGTCATGTCGCGTTCCACTTTGATCCACAGATCAGTAGGCCCCAGCCTCACGCGATCTCCGGTTGTAGGTCCGAACATTGCAATGTAACTTTCACGGTCCATGGTGTAGTTCTCCAGCACTCGATCTGCGCGAGGCTGCTCTACGTGGAGGAAGCCACCTTCTCTGAGCCTCTGTGTGATGCCCTCCTCGCTGACTGCATGAATTCCACCAGCAGCAAGATCGTTTCCGCCGCGGATGACCTTGTTGCCAGCGATTTCAACGACAGTGACGGTTCTGCTTTCTCCGGGCTCGAATCGAACGGACGTGCCAGCAGGAATGTCAAGCCTCATCCCTCGTGCTTTCAGTCGATCAAACTCCAGCCGGGGATTTGTCTCCACCAAGTGATAATGGCTACCGACCTGAATGGGCCTGTCTCCCTTGCTGGTTACTTTCAATTTGAATCTTCGCCGGCCCTCGTTCAACGCTATCCTCCCCGCGGCACCCTTCACAGCGATGACAGCTCCGGGCATCTTCTCTTGCTCCCACGCGTCTAGACCCTCCACGGGCGGCCACGGAAACTTCTCCAGCGCAGGCAGTGGCAGGAAGCTGCCGTACAAAGCTCTCTCCAAATTGCCATCATCGGTAGCGATCGGATTGTGGACCGTCACCAGATACGTTCCATTTCTAAATGTCCCCTCCACCATCATTTCCGTCAAGGTGTGCGGTACACTAGGCAAGACATGTCGTCGTCCTAGCAAAGTCGTGCCCAGCGACATGAGGTCGGCGACCGTGTGCTCGCCATCGCGGATGAGTTCTTGTAGCACAGAAGCGATGAGGGCGAGGGACTCGGTGTGGTTCAGTCGCACTCCGCGTGCGAGTCGGCGTTGGGCGAGGAATCCGGTTTGCGAAATCAGGAGCTTGTCGATCTATCGCAGTGGGTTGTGTTAGGTGAATGTCATGGTGCGCGCTCTACGCTGAAGGAGTCGAAGAAGAAGAAGAAGAAGAAGTCATGGTACCTCTTTGGGTGCTAGCTGCATGTTGTCGATCTTGTGCTGCCTTGAGCACCTCTAATGTAAAAGCTGTTACGTGAGCACAAACAATGACACCAGCATTGAGGGACGGGCAATTAGTTCTAGCTGGGCTGGGACCTGCGGTGCTATGGTAGAATAAGAGAAGGGGAAGCTGCTGGGACCTAGCTGCGGGGGGCGGAGTGCCAGTCTTTATGCAGGGAACAGGCCCGATAAGAGAGATAGGAGAGTACAGTATAGTTGTACTAATGCCATTCTTTGCGAATTGACACAGTGCTTGCTTTCTCATATTGGTGAAATGCGTCGAAATGATAACCAGTGTCGGGTGGCCGTTGTTCACTTGGACGAGAACACTAGCGGGATCAGCCGCGTCAGTGCACTTATTTCTGGGTTCATGTCCTTTCAATAATCAGGGGTAGAAAGTATGCGAACCAAATGCTTGCCTCTCAACAGACTGCTGAGCAGAAGAGTGTCGATGGTGTCGAGCGCAAAGTAGTGATTGGCAGTAGACAGAGTTTGGTATCAAGATTTGATGGACGGACCCATGAAATACCAGGTGTCGGTTTTCCAGGTCGCACGGGGCCAGCTAGCCCGAATGTGGACTCTGGATCCGGAGCAGCTGCTGTCGCAATTTTTTCACCTGCAGTTCCTTTCAATTCCTCGCGCATCGCACTTTGCCCTCATCAAAATACCATTAAACGACTCGACACCGCTGCCCTCATCAAAATCCGATTCAACGACTCGACACGGCGTTGCCCAGCGTGGCGGCCCCAACAACGCACCCCATTGCGTCCACCTCGCCCGCTCCCGAACACTTCCACCAGCTGATCGCGTGGGCGGCGCAGACCGCGGCTCTGCCTGCTGCTCCTTCCCCCGCCGACATGGCTGCCTATCCCGCCACGCTGCACGTCCACGTCGACACCGAGCGCTTCATCCAGACGCGCAACGCGGTATGTGCCTTCCCTCCCTCGTTTGACGCGATGTGCCTTCCCTCCCTCGTTTGACGCGATGTGCCTTCCCTCCCTCGTTTGACGCGATGTGCCTTCCCTCCCTCGTTGTTTGTGACGCGACAACAAAAAGACACGCGACGCGACGGCATAGCAACCGCCGAGACAACAACAACAAATGAATCAATGGCTGGGCTGACGGCGTGCAGCTCACCAGCGCCTACATCGGGCTGAGCAGCTCCATTGACACGGCCATCAAGGCCTACATTGCACACACCGACGTCGTGCTGCAGGGCCACGGCACCTTCGACATTGGCCAGCTGCTCCTTCCCTTCCAAGGCGCCGCCGGAGCCGCCCAGGTCGCGGAGCAAGCAATCCAGAATGGCCTGGTCCAGCTCGCCGCGCAGCCAGCAGACGCCATCGACCCCAAGAAGAAGGAAAAGCGTCCCTACAAGCAACGCGACCCCAACGCGCCAAAGCGCCCACTGACCGCCTACTTCCGCTACTTGAGAGAGGTGCGTCCATTCATCGCGCAAGAAGTCGTCAACAACCCACCGAGCGATGGCACCAAGGCTGGCGACATCAGCAAGATCGCTACCGAACGATGGAGAGCCATGACCGATGCCCAGCGCAAGCCGTATCATGCTGCTTACCAGAGCGAAATGGGCGCGTACGAGGAAGCGACCAAGGCGTACAAGGCCCTGGGAGAACATGTCGAGGACGAGGCTGAAGTCTCGGCGGAAGAGGCAGACGTGGAGTCTCCAGAAATCAAGCCGGTGGCGGCAGCAGAGGACAGCAATGATTCTTCGTCCTCCGAGGAAGAAAGTTCAAGTGAAGAGGACTCTGACGAGGACGAAGCTGTACCGGCTAAGCTGCCCACTCCACCGCCGCCAAAGGAGAAGAAGACGCCAAAAGCTGGGCCAAAGAAGGTCAAGGCTGCTTCTGACGCCACTCCTGCCATCCCCTTCAACAATATCAATGCCGGGAACCACAACATCGACCCGCAGTTGACTGGTAGTGCTCCAGTCGCTCCCATGACCTCGACACCCTCCAACCCCTTGACAGCTCCTCCGCTCAGCCAAGCTTCAGCCACGGCGTCTAAGAAGCGGAAGGCTGTGCCCGACACTCCTGGTACCGCCGAAGGAACCGAGAAGAAGAAGCGAGGCAGGCCAAGCAAAAAGGACGTCGCTGCATTGGCTGCAGAACAAGCTGCAGCCGCAGCCCAGCTGCAAATCGCAGAGTCCAGCCAGGCGGAAACGGCCAACGGAACAGAGAAGAAGAAGAAAAAGAAGAGAAAGAGCGAGGCCGTTGCTGCTGCTTAGGAGACGGATCATGACCATGCCGAGAGTGTGAACGGCGAATTGACGATGTTTGTTCTGGCGGCGTTTTGCGATAGCTGGTTCAGTATGGTAGTGACATGCAGCATTCTACAACAATTGTCTCATAAGCACCACCCTCGTGCATTAGAGCTCACAGTGAACAGCACTTCACCACTTGACCTCTGCAACAGGTCAACAGCGCAGCAGCTTAAATTCGTGCTTCCATACTGGGTCTCCTACGTACAGCCTCAAAGCACGCACAGTATGGCCCACCCTTGGACTCCCCACAACATGCATCCCACTCACGCCACCGCCATCATCCAACAAACTGGCGTCCCCACATTAGGTCGGAGGTACATGGGCTACGGTACGATTAAAGCAGCCCCTGATGCTCTTACGCTTTTAATGTAGTGTATTCTGACTCGAGTAGCAGGCGCATCACCCTTCGGTCCCGGCGGGCAGGTCCCAATTCATACAATGAACCATCTCAATCAGGGGATGGGGCACCCTGGCGTTTCGGAGAGCTGGTTCGGTGCGGGAGATTATCCTCGTCCTAGGCTGCCGTTTCCGTTGGGTGGTGTGAGAGGCGCTGCACCACCGTAGGAGATGGGTGGATGATTAGTTGAAGTTCAATTCACGCACATTGCTTAGTAACGAGGCAGACAGACAGTCTATGGACGCTCCTCATTCACGTCTGTCTCGCCGATTTAATTTCATCGCTGACTCGACTATACCCGGTGTCTTTCCGTCCTATCGATAGAGCCACTCGTGCGTGCGGAAGCGGTGTGAGCTGCGGTAGAGGACAGAGCACTCGAGCGGCCTGAAGCTGCTTGCACGATGCTCGCGGGCCAGGGCCAGGCTATCATTGGCGTGTCGTCTCGCGCTTTACTGGCTGTGGAGTTGCGGGGACTGGACGGCTGACCTACGTCGTGTGTGGACTTGCTGTACTTGCTTGATGTCGATGTGGCTGGGGACGGTGCCGTCGACCGGTGCCTATGCTGGTGGGACAGGAGGACGGGCGTTGCAGGGTGGTCGCTGACGCTGTGTTTCTGGGAGGAAGCCCGCTTATTGCTCACTTCTACGCGGCTTGAACCTGCTTTGCCGGATCTCGATGGAGGTCCTCCGCCTGCCGGTACTTTCTGTGAAGTAACTTCTTCAGAAACCTGTGCAAACCCCTGAGACCCTCGCCCATTACTCCAATGCCTCTCTTCTCTGGTTGTTTCCTCCACACTGTGACCCGCTCTCCTAAACACAGCCTTAAATTCCGCCATCGGCCGAGCAGGTACTGCGGGCTTGACATCGACCAGCTCTGTGTCCGGCCACGGCCATCTAATCCTATTCTCCTCATCTACACGCCTGGCCACTCTCTCCTCTAGAATCCTCGAAACGGCCTGCAACATCGCTTCTGCATTTTGGCTAGCAATTTGAGCTTCGTGAACGGATAGTCCAGAAGGGAGAATAGTCAAGACGTGCCTCAAACCGTCGTCCTTGACCAGGCGGTCCCAAATCCCTTGGAGTTTGACGGTAGCTCTTCGAGTACGAATGAGGGCTTTCGTGCAATGTTCGAGATCCGTCGTCTTTGATCTTTGGATAGGCGCCGAGCCGAATATCTCTTCCCAGTCTGGGCTGCGTGGAGCCATAATTGACAGTTGCTGGTGACAGGTAATGAACATGCATCTCTTGGACCATCTTGTGTGCCAAGCGACTGTCATGAATATAGCGACGAGAGCATGCTGCGGTGCCTCGAGACTCTAGCAAACTGGCTGAATGCTGCTCATGCCTGACTGATCGATTCTCGCACCGTGCTAGCAACTCGTGATTCATACATTTCACCTCCAAACAAACAACCTCCTACAGCAGCTTCTTCTTCCGCACTCGCATCACGTTTATACAAACCACTCCATACAAACCAGTCAAAATCGCTCCTCCTCCTCCTCAACAAAAGCTCTGTCTAGTCCAAAACTGGCAAAGTGGCCCAGCTATCTTTCGTCTCTGTCTTGCAACAAACCAGACGCTCTCCAGAGTCAGCAGAACAGCAGCAGCAACTGCAAGCAAGAAGAAAGTCTATGGTTCGGATTCCTGTAGACAAGCACACATCACACCACAACGTGATTAAATTTTCCCCAAATAATTAAAAAGAGGAAGAAAAGGGCCGTAATTGCGCGAATTGGAGACTACCAGCGCATCCCTTGGACTGAACCAGCACTTACCAATCTGACCAAAGGGGTAGAGCGATGGGATGGACATTACTTATAAATGGTTGCGGCTTGACCAACCAACTGGTCATTGGTCAAGTCGCTTTCTTTGTGCACTTTTTTGCAATCTTTCATGTGGTTGTACTTTTGGCGGGCGGTCAATTGGGTGCTGGTGGTCGCAATGGTAGCAGTCCCTCGTGCTCAGTACCGATCGGTGTTTGTGGACCTACGGTGGAAACACACCCCTTGTATTAGTCTACTGTCATGTTCAGCGCCGAGTCCGGGGGAAGTGTGTGGAAAGCAGCAGATGGGACTTTGCATTGGATGCGGCTGTCATTTGATTAAATTCAAGGCTGCTAGAACGCTATCTCAAACCACGTCTGCGTACTGCGGGACTGGGAGACTAATGCCCGATACCGCCAGCAACCCAGTTGTTCCAGTCTGGCTCATCAGGCGCTGGGAAGAGGCCATCATCCTGCTCCTGTTGCTGCTGGGGCTCAGGTTGCTGCGGCTGTTGCGCCTGGCCTTGCTGCACTAGCTGAGCTTCTCTACGTCTGCGCTCGACTTCTCTGGCACGTTGTTGCCGGTACCAGAATAGCCCAGCCAACGCAGCAAGAAGACCACCGATCAAGAGCGTCTCCAACACGTCCTCGTCGATCTCGCCATCACCGTCCCAGTCCCCACCGGGCATGGGCTCGGTGCCGTCCCAGTCATCGGCCTCGTAGCCCTCCTGGTCTTGATAGTACGCGGCATCGGCCTCAAGGAAGTCCTTGACCCATTCCGCAAAGCTCCTAGGTTTCGTGGTCCGCGTGTCGTCCTCGATACCATGCACACTGCCGCCAGTCACACCGTTCCACCATGATCGCCAGCGAAGCTTGAACAGACTCAACTTGACGGGCAGGTAAGCTTCGTAATTAGTCTCAAGTGCTTGGTCATAGAAGCGCTTGGCAAGGTGGAAGTCTTGGTCGATGCCGACACCATTCTCGTGCATCCAGCCCAGGTTCCACATAGCTTGCGCGGACTGCAGCGTTTCTGCTGCTGCTTGGTAGCATTGCGCGGCACGTTCGGCTGAGACAGTGGTGCCCAGTCCAGCCAAGTAGTAGTCGCCCATTTTGACCAAGGCATCGATGTTTTGCTGCTTTGCCGATCTTGTCCAGTGTACGAGTGCAAGAGCCGCATCTCCGAGCGCTTGCTTGGTGTTGCTAGCCGACGATGAGAGCCAGTTCAGCGGACTCCACAGAGGCTTTGACTGGGATTGATCCAGCAGCCAAGCGACATTCGCTTGCGCGTTCTCAGAGCCTTGCTCTGCGGCCATCAAGTATGGTATGAATGCTTTGCGCGGCTCGCCTTCGTCGTAGGCCTGAACGGCCTCGCTCAGTCCGCTCCAGATGGCCTCCGCTTTCTCGACCACGATCTTGTAGTATATAGTGGCACTGCCGCAGGACTTTTCGCGACCGATTCCCTTGTTGCTCATCTCAGCCAGATAGTAGTACGCCTCGATGTGACTGTTACGCGCAGCCAGTTCAAAGTACTTTGCCGCAGTTGCCGTATCACCTTGATCGAGGAACAGGGTGCCGAGATGGGTTTGTGCGACCGCGAGATCCTGGTCAGCGGCAGCAGCGAGAAGATCGGATGCTCTGATGATGTTTTGGTCCACGCCATAGCCATCCAAATACATCAAGCCGAGCATGTACTGACACAATGCGTCGCCGTTGGCCAGCCCGCGAGTGAACCAGACCTTGGCTTTGCCGAAATCTTGTTTGGTACCCTCCCCTCGCAGGAACATGCGACCGAGATACCCCGCAGCCTTGCTCGCCAGCCGTTCCGTGCCATGTGACACGTCCTTTCTGACCTTGTTGTGGGCTGTCCAGTATTCCCTCGCAACGTCCAAGAAGTACTGCTTGGCAATCTTCGGATCGCGCTTGAGCCCTCGCGTGCCATCGTAGTGAAGCCTCGCCAGTCCGAACGTCGCCTTGATGTCTCCTTTGGACGATTGCAGGTGCAGATACTCGAGCACGTCCTCGACGTCGGCGTAGGCGTCACTGGTCGGACCACCTTGTTTCGCATTCTGTCCGGCGGAAGCGACGCTGGCGCCCTCTCCATACACGCCACCCTCTTCATCAGCAATCCTCCAAGCATCCTGAACAAGCGAGTGGCCACCCGGCGGTCCGGACCGGTAGTAGAGGACGGCTTTATCTGCGACTTGCTTGTACCAATGCACTGCCTCGTCACAATTCTTCGGAGTGGCGATGCCAGCCATGTGGCGATATCCCAGTGTCATCTGCGATCTGGTGTTTCCCTGCTCGGCAGCGAATGTGTGGTAGAGCATGCTCTTCGCCTGGTTGATTGGGATCGCCGGTGCCAGCCCCGTCGCGTAGATGAAAGCAACCATGTACTGCGCAGTGCTGTTGCCTGTCAGATCCGACAACTGCTTGTATCTTCTGAATGCCGCATTGTAATCCACGGGGTGTGAGTGGTTCCCGTGGAAGTTCAGCTCCGCGAGCAGATATATCGCATCTGGGTCATTCTCCTCGGCAGCGACTTCGAGCAGCTTGACAGCACGCGACAGAGGCTGGCCCAGTTTGGCAGGCTGATCCTGCGTGGCACTGGTGATGAGAGTCGAGTGCCGGGGCGAGTTCATAAACAGCAGCACAAATGCCTCTTTGGCATAGTAGACGGCATTCCCGACGATGCCCTGGGGCTTGCTCACGAAGCGCTGCAGCGTGGAGCCCGTCGGCGGCTTCACCTTGCGCAACAGCGAAAGGGCCTCGACGACATCGCTCCGGAACTTGTGTGGCTGCTCCTGCCTGGTCTCCTGCTCCTGCCTGCTGTCGGCGTGTATCTGCTCCTGCCTGCTGTTGGCGTGTATCTGCTCCTGCCTGCCGTCGGCATATATCTGCTCCTGCCTGCTCTCCGCGGATGCTGTCGCTTGTTGCAGTGGAAGGAGTTGGTCGTCGACGTCGTTCGTTTCGTCTCGCGCGAACGCAAAGGCCAGACACAGGCAGAGCACTAAACACCACAAACAAGACGTGAGCAGACTGCAGCGTTGGGTGAGGCAGAGCGGGCGGCTTACAGAGCAGAAACGGCAGCACTGGTCGCTTCATGTTCAGCGGTGGTGGTGGAGGGTGTTTGAAATGCAATGCTTCGCCTATGGGAGGCGCTGTGTTCTTCTACCGCATTGTGTGGTTTCGCGGTACAGCAGATGCACAATTGATTATGCGAGCTGTTTGGTGGCATACCCGTGTTGCCAGATGGTCATTACAGTGGCACGCTCGCGGGGCGTGTCCCTCCCGCCCGCGCCGTCTCCGGACGGGCCGAGAGCCCCTGTCTGCCGCTGCACTTCACCTGCGGCTTCTCTTTCACCTTCACACCTCGTTCTGAGCCTCACTCGGAGGCACGCAGATGGGCACGGGTGATTGTACTTTGACAAACTAATGGACAGATCTGCCGGCGACTCGAGCAGTGACCCACGTCCAGCTCCCAGCCAAGGGGGACAGAAAACTTGTCAGCAGACAACAGCTGTGATTGACCCTCCATGCCTCCGTTGCACCATGAATCCCATGAGACTTTGCACGAGACGCGCTTCGAGTGATTGCACCGCATTTCTGACGTAGTCTGGCCACGCATTGAAGCAGAACGAGGACAGTCAGTGCAGGAGAAAGTCAGCGTGCGGCCAGGCACACAACTCGACTGCTTTCCATTGGCGCATGTCACTGTCATGGTAGAAGTCGGTGGCTCGCTCTCACACGTGAGCATCGACACGTCCTGCCAACTTGCTGCCTCACAACAACGTGCAAGACGTCTGTGTTTGTCCATAATTTCTACTGCTAGCGCCCAAAAGGACTCTCGCATTCTCCGTTTTGGTCTCAGTTCCTAGGAGAAAGCGCAGGTCTACGGTCTCAGTTCTTAGGAGAAAGCGCAGGTCTACGGTCATCCTCTGAGACGATGCGATCTGTGTGCCAGGACTCACGCGCGTGCCATGTCCTTTGTCCACTCGCTGCCAGCCCTTCTCTTTCTCCGATGATGTGCTGGCCAGACTGGTGAACGTGTCTGTGGAGTGCTCGCGATAATCAATGCGCGTGCCGTGTGGACCAAAGGATGTCGGAGTGCTGCGAGTGTTTTATCAAGGTTGCCCAAGACGTCATCTCCCATCGTCCTAGACGCGCAGGATCAACGTGCCAGCAGTATCGGTTGATTGTCGCGCGCCGTCGTGACTGTAGACTCGTCAGTTACTGCCAAGATCGCAAGCAACCGCCCGCCATGGTCTCGGCCGCAAGTGCCGTCGCGGAAGACGCGTCTCTTGCGGGCAGCGAGGTTCGCGGTCGACGCAGACGCGTGCGGAGAGGAAGGCGGGGAGGTGAAGTGACCGCGTAGCTATACGCAAATGGAACCTTCTCCAATTGGCGGCCCAAAGGGCCACCAAACTGATGAAAGAATCTTCGTCTGACGACGAGGTGGAAATCAAAAATTCCGCCGACTGAGCCCCCGAAGGAGATCAGATCCAGTCTGCCACCGCGCTGTGCAATGCAGGGCGTCGTGGATGGACCGAGTATTCGTGAGCACCCGGATCCTCAACAAGGTAAGTATGAAGAAGAAAAGCAGGTTTGCGAAAGGAACGCAGACGAATTTATAGGACCTCCCACTAGCGCGACGCTAGTGAGACCTTGGCATTTTGAAGCCTCAGGCTGCTCAGGTATTACGTCAGTGACCAACACGCCCTGATCCGGACCGCGTCAGTCTTCGTCTCAGCTTATGTAACGGAACTCTTTATCCGATCGGGTTGCTGCGTCTATCCTTACTATGACGCAACATGTTTACTAGGTACCTGTACTACCTATGTTTATGCACTCAGCTTACGACGGCACTCACAAAGCGACTACCGAACTGCAGATGCCGGGTCAGCAACGCACGATGGGGGTTACGTGGGTGCTCGATCCTTTCATCCCAAGTCTAGCAGATAAGGATCCCTTGAGTTGGTCAACTTGACTTTAAACCCATCCATCCCCCAGATGACCAACCTTGCTGGCATGGAAGAAATGCCGAGAGGATGTCGGTTCCGCCATATTGGGTATCGGTGTGCACATTACCGGTCAGCGTGTTTCCTCGAGTGGGGGACTGACCTACGTCAGAATAAGCATGCCGAGATTGATCGGGCTGACGGCCGGGACGGATCATGATCCTCCATCCTTCTGGCGATTGACTGATAGTACACCTGGCTTGTGATAATGCTATATGATAGTACATCTGGCTTGTGATAATGCTATATTCAAGAGCTGCAGAAGCAGCAATCGATCGCTACGACAAGATTATGCGCCCCCGTGTGGTCGCACATACAAGCTGTTTGCATATATAGTGACCGGAGCCCCGGGTAGGAAAGTCATCCACTTCGCCGGCAACTGAACACAAAATGCCGTGCACAACTAATGATCGCTCTGGAGAATCTGAGATGATGAGCGATGGGTTCACCTTGTACGATGCGTTGAACCCCATGGCAACATCAAGTGATAGCAGTCTTTCCGCATTCTTTGCTGGACTCCCGGATCAACTTACTCCTGGAATCGAGATCATGTACGCGGAGATCCATCGATGCATTGATCAGACGGCACGCACGATCAGCATGAATCCGTTCCTCACAGTAGATGCCATACAGCAGCACAATCGGAGTGTGGTCGACAAGCTTGCTACTCTTGAAAACGAAGTATCGCATAGGCCTTCCAATCTGTTGCTTGATTCTGCCAATCATCCGATCGGAGTCGGCAATGCACACCCGAACCTACTATTACGGCAAACCCTCACTCTGCCCTCCAACGCACCTTCTCATGGATCTCCAGCTCGTGCGGCCACTGCAGTAAGTGAAACACTCTCACTGAGTTTACATATCATCTGCAGTATTTGCACTAACTCTTTCAGTCCCCTGCAACCCCGACCGTTTACGGTCCTCGTTTCGTGGGCATTGCTCCTTCACGTAGCCCGCCGCAATCATTGGCAGAGTCGCACGATCGCATATGGGCACAACGACAACGCAAGAGAGTAAGACAGGTTTCGATGGGCTCCGACGTGCCTGCTTCTGAGGTCGAACTCGGTGGGTCAGCATCAAGGCAACATCACTCTCGACTTTTCGCTCTAGCTGAACAGGTCGGCAATTCTGAAGCCCATGATCGTCTGTATTGTCTCGCAGCACAGCTGGATAACCCGCCCGAACACAAGTTGACGTATGCGTCTAGTCTTGCCAGCGGCATGGATCTCAATGCAGCCAGGCTGGACTGGTCGAAGCTCTTGCAAAACCTGCCCAGACTTGCGATAGAAATCGAGAGCAGTGTGTTTGGCGAACAAATTCATAAGCTCAGGAAACGCGTCGCTCTTGCGCACTTTTACCACGCATACTCTTCTGCACAGGAAAGTCCCAAAGCGTTTTTGGCGTGGTGTGACCGGCAACTACCAACCAAACCCCTGCTTGCTAAGGGTGGGTACAGATCTATGGTACAGAGTCGATTTTCAACATTGGTCTTCCCTGGGACAGAGCGGAATGCAGCGACTCCGGGACCGGCAAGGGACCAAAGCAAAGCTCGAACCGCTAAAATTCAAGCTTGGAGAAAGACTGGAAAACCATGGGCTGAGCTGATCAAACAGTTTGGCTATGGTATCCTTTTGCTGGTACCGACAGCCCTGACAGATGAGGAGTGAGTTCTTGTTTTGCATTGCACGCTGCTCAACCTCAAGCTGACATGCTCAGTCTTAGACTGGCATCAGAAAAAGACATGCTGCAGATGGTAGAGATCATTCGCGATCATCAGCAGCTAGACGATCTGGAGTATGCGAACGAGACTCTGCAGAGGCAATTGTTCTCTCAAAGTCACATTAATGGTCTGACCACGTCAAACGCTTCGGAGACTGACGTCGACTTTGACTGGGACCATTTCCTCCACACGACCCAACAAGCCTGAGATCTCGTTCGGTGGGTAATCAAATACAAATGGTGTTCTGCACACATTGACGAGATGGAGACTGCAGGTGGTATGAAAGAGACGAAACATCAGCCGTTTCCTAACACGAGGTGACGCATCGTGGCAAAGCATGGTCGTCACAAAGCTTGCTCATGGTTTTACTACTTCGTCAGAGTATGGCAAGACTTCCCATCTAAAGTTGACTCGCTTTATAAGCTCATTGCTGTGAAAATAGTTCGGCACGATGCAAGTGCACGTACTCATGATCCGGACCGGACTCCTCAATCCCGAACAGAAGTTGACCCAGCAGTGAGCAGTCTGCGCCGCATCGTAGAGCTGACCGATCGCAGCTTCCATAAATTTCTAGTCCTTTGACCAGAGCTACTGGGGCCAATCACGAGGCTTTTCTTGAGATTGTGACCACCTTTGTAACGCACGTCGATCGGTGTCACCAAAACTACTTTCAATCTGCGACTATCTCGATGAATACTAAAAGAGCTCCTGTCACCCCGTAGACGTCCTTGACTTTTCGTATCCAGCACAGGTTCTTCGCGTGTCGTACTTAACACTCTTGTACTATCGGCCAGTTGACCTTCGACCAATGGCGAATATTGAGCAGATGTCGGCTGACCGGACTCCTGCTGAGACCCAAGATCGTCTAGCCAGGCTTATGGATCCGGAGTCTGTGTTGTACGGTCTACCTACTAAGCTAGCTCCGCTGACAATAAAGATTAGTCCCGAGTTGGTTCTTCATGTCACAGCTCAGCCATTCCGCCTTCCACCCGCAAGCGACCTCGCCATGGCCCGTGATAAACTGGTGAAAATGGAGACTGCGAGTGGTGCTCGTTTCAAGTCGACCACACAGAAAGTGCCGATGCATGACGGATTCAAAAATGAGATACGAATCTTCAGACCTCGTCGCAGCCCTGCGACTGGTAGTCCGCTCATCGTACAGGTCCATGGTGGGGCTTTCTCGATGGGTACCACGTTGCAGCTTGCCAAGTATGCACAAGCCTACGCAGACTCGCTCGGTGCCACAGTCATCAACGTCACACATCGTCTGGCCCCTGAACACCCCTTCCCTGCCGCCCCGGACGACATCTGGGATGCCCTAAAATACATTGCCGAGAATGCAGGGTCCTTTGGAGCAGAGGTGTCTGCAGGCTTCATTCTAGCCGGAGTCTCGTCGGGGGCTAATCTCACTGCAGCTGTTGCTCAGCGGTCTGTTGATGAGATCCTGAAGCCTGCTCTCACTGGGGTTTGGCTCCGCTTCCCAATACTACTTCATGAGGATATCATCCCTGTGGAGTACAAACACGCATTCCTGTCAAGGGAGCAAGCGGTGTCGGCCCTGATTGACACTGCAAATCTGACGAAGATCATGCAAGGCCTTCGAGCGGACGTTCATTCTGCCAGCTTCTCACCGTTCAACGCACCCACGCCACACATAGGCATGCCTGCAGTGTATTTACAAGTTTGCGGGGCTGATCCTATGCGAGACGATGGTCTGATATACGAGCACGCGTTGAGGAAGGCCGGCGTAGCCACAAAGCTAGATGTGTATCCTGGTATGCCGCACATGTTCACGGCGTTCTTTCCAGGTCTGCAAGTTTCGAAAAAGGCAAACATGGACGGTATAAGTGGGATGAGTTGGCTCTTGGGTCGGGCATTGTCGGCTGAGGACATAGAGAGCGGCATGTCGTCTTTGACTTGAACATTAGCATATGGGAACACCGCAGCGAGATGCAAAGTATTTCGCCTAATTTCCTACTCCAGCTGTCATCATTTGGGTCACCTGCGTCGTTATCCGTTGACTCATCGTGTGTTGACACTACACCATGTCTTGCAGACTGGAATGCACGTCGTCTGACATACCCTCGCTCGGTGGGCGGCGTGCATCATACGTGCCGGCATCGTAGCTTACTATTTGAAAAGCGGTATAAAGGAAAGATCCCCAATTTCAAGACATGACATTCGTTCTAGGAACGATTTCTCCTCGGAATACTCGTCAATCAAGCATCGCAATCATGATGACACTCATGGACTCCTTGCACATGTCCAAAGAGAATCTTGCGAATTATCGGTCTTGGGTTACTGCCACGGTCGCTCTGTCGGTACTCTTGCTAGCAGTCAAGATAGTCCAAGCACTCTATCGCATATCGCCGCTGCATCCCCTATACAAATTCCCGGGGCCAAAGCTCACGGCAGTCAGCCGACTCTACGAAGGATACTGGGAAATGCTTGCAGATGGTACTGGTGGCAAGTTTGGCGAAAAGATTGAACAATGGCATGAGCAGTATGGCCCCATTATTCGCATCAACCCAAACGAGTTGCATATATCCGACCCCGACTTCTACGGCGAATTGTTCAATTTCAATCCGAAACTCTGGAAGATGCGCCACGCTGTGGGTATGCTGCCCCCAACAGGCTGGTGGGCGAAAAGATGGACTAACAATAAACAGACAATCTTGTCCACACTTCGTCTAGTGAGCAACATAAGCTACGCCGCTCCGTGTTGAACAATTACTTTTCTCGCAAGAGTACCGACTCCATGTCACACATTATTCAGGAGCGCGTCGACAGGCTCTGTGAGCACTACGAGGAAGCTCGCAAAACGGGCCAGCCAGTCAAAGCCTCGCTGCTTTACCGGGCACTCAACCATGATATCACATGCGAGTATATTTTTGGTGTTTCTTGGCATTTTCTGGAGGATCCCATTTGGAGCGCAGGCTATTTCGAAGCCATAACACAAATGTTCAAGTCGATGTGGCTGTTTCGACACTTTCGTCTCGTCAATTGGATCGGTAACGCAGCATCCAAGCTGCCAGAACGGTGGTTTGATAGAGGCAACATGAAGTTGTGGACCACCTGGGCTGGCAATCTGCGAAACCACATCGATGCAGGAATGTCCGGGAAGCTCGCAGCCGGTGATGCGACTGCTACGCCCACGCTGATTGAAGAATATCGCAGCAACAAACTTCCAGCGACAGAGAAGACACCAAAGGCAGTTTTTGACATGATGGTCAATATCATCGGTGCAGGAGCTGGTTCTGCGAGCTACGCACAAGACCTGCTCCATTACCACATCTTGGCCAACCCGGACGTCCATGCTCAGCTGAGAAGAGAGCTCGAGCAAGCATGGCCTGACGCGACTGTAGATGTGCCAAAGATGACTGTGCTGGAAAGTTTGCCTTATCTTCGTGCTTGCGTGATGGAGGCAATGCGCTTGGGTCTTGGCCCGATGGCACGTTTACAGAGAGTTAATCCTTACGAAGCCATGGCGTACAAAAGCTGGGTCATACCGAAGGGAACCCCTATTGGAATGACGCATAGATTAATCCATATGAATCCGGACATCTATCCAGACCCATGGAGATTTGATCCAGATCGCTGGCTGCAAGGAGAGCAATCTAAGGCTTTGGAAAAGTATTGGGTGCCCTTCTCGAAAGGATCAAGAGTTTGCTTGGCTGTACCGTACGTAACACTTGAAGACCCTGCTAGGTCACTGCTAATCGTGGCATTAGACTTGGTAATGCTCAAACGTACACTGCGATTGCAGCCCTGTTTCGACGCTTCGACATGGAGCTGTATGAGACAGATCGAGACTGCGTGGACGCAAAGCTAGACTACTTTTTTCCTTATCCAAAGAAGCACGATTTCATGACGCAGCGTGTGAGAGTATTGGTGAAGTAGTGGCAAGAGGACAGCAGCAGTATTTCCAATAGCTGAGGCAAACCCGAGTTCATCCTGGTTCAGCTCTAAATTTGCTCTTGCGCCCTTATTTTACCTTGTGACTTCGATCATGCAAATCGGCCAAACGAACGGCTGCACGAGGCAAGCGGACCGTAGGGTAGTGCTGTGACTCATATCCATACCGGCTCCCCTCTCTGTGTGTACCCCCTTGCAGAGCATGGGTGAACCGGATTGTGGCAAGCCCATGTGCAGGTCAGAGACAACGTCCTTTGGTATGACGATGCTCCTTGCGCCGTGTGACTATTGCTGACCAAGGCCCTTGATCGAGATATAAACACCTGGGTCCGCCCAGCAGAACGGTATCATTCCCCGGCACGTTATTCATTGGCCATCATGAGCTCCAAGCCACCATGCCGGATCGATGTCCACCATCATTTCCTGTTCGACAAGTACATGACCGGTGAGTTCTAGGTAGTAACCGCACGGGAACCGTACTCATTGCTGTGTCTCCCAAATAGCGTATCAAGAGAGCCCTATTCGCAGTGGCTTCAAGATGCCAGTATGGAATCTGGACGTCGATGTTGAGTTTAACGATGGCCAAAGCATTGGGACTAGCATCCTATCGCTGTCTCACCCAGGACCTGGAATAGCGAGTACGTACCAGGGGCAATGCGAGTTGGCGCATGAGGCGAATCTGGCGGCTGCTGCTATCCGCAACCAGAGACCAGAACGATATGGATTCTTCGCCACGCTCCCATCTCCAGCGATCAACTTGAACTCGGCAATAGAGGAGTTGAAAGTGGCCCTGGATGAGCTTGACGCCGATGGGATCACGCTGTTCAGCAGCTACAGTGGTAAATATCTAGGCCACAAAGACTTCGCGCCCCTTTGGACCGAGCTCAACAAACGAAAGGCCGTGGTGTTTGTTCACCCTACCACACCCGTTGAGTACAGACCAGCGAGCGAGATGCTCAAACCCGCGCTGGCTGATCTCGCATTTGAGACTACTCGGACGGCGCTGGATCTGGTCATCTCCAACACTGCCCGCTCCAATCCTGAGTGCAAAATCATTCTGTCTCACGCTGGTGGCACACTACCGTATACCTGGGAGCGTGCAGCGTCGTTATCGTGTGGATATGGCATTGACACGAAGACGGTCGAGCAATTTCGAGAAGATGTGTCCAGCTTCTACTTCGATACGGCGCTCAGCACATCCGAGTCAGTACTGACCATGCTGTTGTCATTGGCAAAGCCAGGACACATCCTTTTCGGATCGGACTATCCGTTCGCCCCGGAGAAAGTGATTGACGGTTTTATTGAGCAGTTGGACAAGGCGCAGCTGTCTACAGAGGACATCAATCGGACCAATGCCTTGGAGCTGTTTCCGAGACTTAGATCGATGGGTGCGAAGGGTTAGATCTAGTTAGTCAAGTGCTGTCTGCATACCACAACATGGCCGAGAACATCCACTCCCGTCCCCTTCCTTCCATTTTCCACTTGATCA
This sequence comes from Septoria petroselini, assembly GCA_022559915.2. Classification (NCBI taxonomy): domain Eukaryota; kingdom Fungi; phylum Ascomycota; class Dothideomycetes; order Mycosphaerellales; family Mycosphaerellaceae; genus Septoria; species Septoria petroselini. The sequence continues at coordinate 73,083 of JAFJTQ020000086.1, forward strand.
CTGCCATGGACATGCTTCATGCTTACATCAACGCTCCCAACCCTGTGGCTGTACCTTATTTCTATCTACACCCTGCTTCCGCAGGGGGCCATTTATACCACTAATGCGCCAAAAACCACAGAGAGCGTAGTATGGGGAACACGTCAGCGCCGGCCATGCCCAATAGCGACTTTGAGTCCCAGATTGTGCACAACTGTGCGAAGCAAGTGTTTTGCAACGATCGGTGCGATGTCGTACGGCGAAACGCGTATGCTCTACTAATCGAGGGAAGCGTCGTCCTTCTGCTCCCGCGGTCCGCAGAAGATGGACGTCGTGCGGCCGACCGTAGCGCTGTCCTTTTTTCTGTCACGCGAAGCACCAATTTAGTCTTAACACCCAGAGCCCCAGCTGAAAATGTTGGATGAGTCGTTATGTGGCTTCTTCCTTTGCTCAGGGCACGCAGAGCTTACTGCAAATCAGGACCCCTGGCCAGCACTTCGTGTTGGTCGATCTGACTTCGCTGCTACAGCAGATCTTATCAGGTGCTGTCTATCTTGCCACCATGTGTCGGTGTTCTTCAGATTCACTGCCAGAGGCTGCGATTTACACAACTACCATCGGCTCGCTAATCCTGCACACCATTATTGAGCTGGCTTAGGCTACCCACAACCATGCCTCAACCAGCTGGCCTTATTGACCATTTTTCAGCTCGCTGAAATTACCAACCATGATACAGTCAGCCCACCCAGCCCTCCATCCGATGATGAGAACGCCTCGAAACGTCAATTCTACTTATATGAAGCGTTAGAAGGGATAGGGTCAGGTTCTACACTGTCAAACCATTAAGATTGCACTCATTCACTTCTGAGATACTCGAATTCAGCGACTACTTGGAAGACAATGGCCATTTCGCAAACTATTCTACTCTTTGGGGATGCCAACGCAGAGAAACTGTCCCCGGTTCAGCATCTGTACAAGTCGGCAAGGACATGCCGGACACTGAAGACCTTCCTCGGTGAAGCTTCGGAAGCTGTTCGAGGCGCTGTTCCATCTCTTGTAAGAGTTTCCAAAGTCTCTCGAGAACGTGACAGTATGCTAATGTGCACAGCTACCGGACGAAAGAGACATCTATGGTCACTTCAGCGATCTCCACGAGCTTTCTGAGATTCACAACGCACAGGAGAATCCAGACGAGATGGTCGGTTTCGTTCTGGTGACAGCTATACAATTGGGGTACCTTCTGCTCTTACTAGATCGCGACCCGTCCATCCTGCGCCATGAAAGCACCAAGACCATGCCACTTGGAATCTGCATCGGCCAGCTGAGTGCTGCCGTGGCCTCCACCGCGACGGATGCGACGGAGACAGTATCCCTCGCTGTCGAAATGGTCAAAGTCAGCTTCCGGCTCGGTGTCGCTATACGCCGACGAGCTCGATTGATCGATGTTTCCGCAGAGTCATGGGCTTGTACTGTATTTGGCGCGGAAAGCGAAGATCTGCAGCGTTGCATCGACAATTTCAATGCAGCAAACGTGCAGTCCAGACACGTATACAAGGGAGTCGTGGCGAGAAGCTGGACCACCATCTTCGGACCACCGTCAGCACTTTCCGAGTTCTGCTGCGCTCAGCCACTGGCCGACAAAATGCAAAAGCGGCTACGCTCAGCTTCTGCCGTACATGCACCACATCTCCTTCAACTTGACGTGGTAGCAGTGATTGGGGATTCCAGCCTGTTCGAAATTCCCCTGAATCGATCCAAGCCCTTCTCGACAAGTACATCCCTACCGAACAAAGCTGTCACCCTACGTGATTTGCTTCACTTGGTGGTTGCGGACATTGCGGGTGTTCCAGTACATATGGAAGACACTATTGCGTCTCTGGTGGCTTCCATTCCAGCAGGCCTCGGAGTCAGAATCCTGCAAGTCGGCCCTACTTCGCATCTACCTACAGTACAATCTGTCGTTCAGCAGAGTGGCCACGAAGTCGAGAGCTCCAATGAGGCTATCCAGGATTCGCAAGAGGAGACTTACCAGGGCAAGATAGCCATTGTCGGTATGGCTGGACGATTCCCAAAAAGTGAAGACGTCGAGGAGTTCTGGGAGGTGTTGAAGGCCGGCAATTCGTTGCATGAAGAGATTCCTTCTTCTCGGTTCAATATCGATGACTTCTTCCACCCCGAGGGCAACAAGCGTAATGCTCTAACAACACGCTACGGTTGTTTTCTCAGGAATCCTGGACTATTTGATCATCGCTTTTTCAGCGTTTCGCCCAAGGAGGCTCTGCAAATGGACCCACTGCAGCGCCTGCTGCTCATGACGACCTACGAGGCTCTCGATAAAGCAGGGTATGCAACGGAGTCGACAGATAGCAGTCGGATTGGTACATTCTTCGGTCAGACTGTGGACGACTGGGGAACTGTCAATGCACAACAAGGCATCGATACCCACTATCTCCCTTCTACCGACCGGGCTTTCGCACCTGGCCGTGTGAATCACTTCTTCAGATGGGGTGGCACATACTGCAGCGTCGATACCGCATGCTCATCTAGTCTCACCTGCATACAACTCGCAAGTCAAGCTCTGCTCGACGGAGAGCTGGACATGGCAGTAGCTGGTGGCGGTTCGTTACTTGCAGCACCAGAGATGTATTCTGGACTCAGCCATGGCGGCTTCCTTTCCTCCACGGGAAATTGCAAGACGTTTTCGGATAACGCCGATGGATATTGTCGGGGTGAAGCGTGTTCCGTGGTGGTACTTAAACGCCTGCGAGATGCTGTCAGGGACAATGATAACATTTTAGGGGTGATCACCAACACGGTCAGGAACTCGAATGCCGGACATGCTTCCATCACACATCCTTCACCAATCGCACAAGAAGCACTCTTGGGAAGATTGTTCCGCAACTCAAACCTGGCACCACACGACGTCAATTACGTCGAGATGCATGGCACTGGCACACAAGCTGGAGACACGACCGAGCTCGGTGCTGTCCGCAAGATCTTGGCCCATAAGCGCTCTGCAGTCAACCCAGTCTTTCTAGGAGCTGTCAAGGCCAACGTAGGTCACAGCGAAGCAGCCGCCGGAGTGGTGTCTCTTGTGAAGGCACTGCTTGTCCTGCAACACGGCGTGATTCCGAGACAGCCCAGCTATGCACCGCTCAACGCTAAATTTGCGCCTCTCGAGCAAGACAGAATGATCATTGCAGATGGCGTTTCTTCTCTTTTGCCACGCCCGGCTGGGCCGAAGAAGCGAAGGGTTGTGATTAATGCTTTCGATGCAGCAGGAGGAAACACTTCGCTATTGCTCGAGGATGCGCCACAGCGAGGTCCAAGGGATCAAGATCCTCGCACACACCACGTTGTTGCTATTTCGGCAAAGACAGCAGCTTCTCATGACGCTTATAAGAAAGAATTACTGTCATACCTCGCAACAAACCCGAGCGTCCGGATTGCAGACCTTGCCTACTCCACGACGGCGAGACGACAGCAGCAATCGCACCGCAGTGCATACACTGTTCAATCTGTGGCAGAACTCGTCACTGGTCTGCGCAGGACGAGCGCTACGCCCTCAGGGCCTATCAAGTCAGATGGCGTACCGCTAGTACTTACCTTCACAGGCCAGAGCTCACAGTACACTGCGATGGGCAAGATCTTGTACAGCACCATGCCATCCTTCAAGCGCTTGCTCGATACCTACCAGCGCATCTGCGGCACGGACCCACTCTCGCGTTTCATCGACATCATCACTGGCGACCAAAGTGTCACCACTGCCAATGGTCCTCAACTACAGCTCGCTCACATTGCGCTTGAGATTGCTCTTGCCCAGATGTTAATTGACTTCGGGCTCCGGCCAGGCATGGTCATGGGACACAGTCTGGGCGAGTATGCAGCACTCTGCGTGTCTGGTGTCCTTTCGGTTACTGATACTCTCTATCTCGTCAAGGAGCGAGCTCGCTTGATAGACAGTCTCTGTGCCCCAGCTTCATCTGCGATGCTCGCAGTTATGGGATCTGTGGGCGTCGTTCAGACCCTCCTCGAAACTTATCCAACCTGCGAAGTCGCTTGTACCAACGGTCCATCCGCAACAGTCATCAGCGGAGATCTAGAAGAACTGGACTTGCTACGCGCCCAGCTCAAGGAGAGGGGCTTGAAAACAACCTCTCTTGAAACGAGGTTTGGCTTCCACTCACAACACATGGATCCTGTCCTGGACGCATTCGAATCCGTGGCACGAGGTGTTCACTTTGCGCGACCCAACATTCCTGTCATGTCGACTATGTCGAGCCTGCTGGTCAATGATAGAGGGGTCTTCGATGCTGCTTATCTGAGAAGGCAGATGCGGGAGCCAGTCGATTTTTTGGGAGCTGTACGAACAGCTGAGATCAACAGTCTCATCACAGACAATAGTCTCGTTGTCGAGATTGGACCTCATCCTGTGTGCATCCATCTGATGGAGGTGAGCCTGGCACACGCCAAGCCAACTTTCGTAGCCTCGCTTCGACGTGGCAGAGAAGACTGTGAGACAGTTTCAGAGTGCATCGCAGCAGCCTTCAAGCTCAACTTACCCGTCGACTGGCAAGAGTACCACAGGGAATTCATCCCCTTTCTCTCTCTGGTCGATCTTCCCAACTACGTGTGGGACCTCAAGGACTTTTGGGTGGCTTACAAGACCCCACCGACTGCACAGCCAGTGCAAGCATCGGCAACGGAGACACTACAGCTGAAGACAACCACTCTCCAGAGAGTCGAATCATCGATGTTCAACGGCGAGACTGCTTTCATGCGGTTCAACAGTCAGATCGCAAATCCCGATCTCGACAGAGCCATCCGTGGCCACATCGTTGATGATGTAGCCATATGCCCCGCCAGTGTCTTCGGAGATATGGCGCTCTCGGCAGCTCGTCTGGTTTTGGAAGCGGTAGAGCACCCCATCATGCGTTTCGAGTTGCGGGACCTCAATATGACGCATGCGCTGGTTGTCGACAAGCCGGATCCGAAGCAGACAGTTACTGTTACTGCAACTGCCGACGCTGCAAAAGCCCAAGCCACAATCTCCTTTAGGTCTTCTCATGATGAAGACTCCACTGAGTATGGTAATTGCCGTGTCACTTTGCGCAGCGCCGCAGAGAGCGTGGTCCCGGACTGGACAGTACTGAAGCGACTGGTCCAGAACCGCGTTGGGAGCCTCCGTGCATCCTTGACCGGCCATCATATGCGCAAGTCTTTGATTTACAAGCTCTTTAGCAGTGTCGTCGATTACCATCAGTCGTACCACGCGCTGCAAGAGCTACACATCCAGGAGGACTTTTCCGATGCAGCGGCCGAGGTCAAGTTCTCCAACGTTGCGGACCTGGGCCATTTCACTGCCAACCCGTATTGGTACGACGCCATTGTTCATCTGGCAGGCTTTCTCCTGAATGCGGATCCTGCCAAGCCCAAAGAGGATCTGCATATAGCCAAACACATCGGCCGACTCTCAATTCTGGCGGAACTATCGTGTGCGACACTGTACACAGCTTATGCCGCAATAAGAGAACGTACAAGCAAGGGATCCAGTATTTGCGACGTCTATCTCTTTGACGGAGAACAGTTGGTGGCCACGTGCACCGATATCCAATTCCAGAAAGTTCCAAAGGAAGTGTTCAGCATCATTCTCGGCAAGCAAACCCCTGCTCCTATGGAGCGACGTGAACGCGCTGCACGTACACGGCAGACAGTTCAGTACTCCCGAGGGTCATCCACGGACAGCGATCGAAGCAACGAGCGTGCCAACAGCAACTCCAGATCATCTCTGTGCGGCTCAGCCCAAAGTTCGCAGTCCTCCCGGGGAACTTATTCTCTGACGGCAATGTTGCTTGAGTCGGTCGGCATGAAGACTGGCATAGGAATGGATGAGATGGATGAGGACGCAGCATTCGCGGACATGGGCATTGACTCTCAAATGAGCATTGCAATCACGGCAGACTTTCGGAAAAAAGCTGGTGTGGAGCTCCCTGCTGCTTTCTTTTCGAACAATGCTACAGTTTCTGATGCTCGACAAGATCTTGATGGTGTCTCCAGAGATCAGGGTGGACCCTCAGATACACGTGGACAGAACTCAAGCGCCATATCTCTCCCTTCCAGCCTCGACGGTCAAGGCTCGGCCGGGGCTTCCCGCAGCTCGGAGATGCTTCAAATCGTGGCAGACGAACTTGGGTTAGATTTCGCTGAGCTGCAGTACAATGCCGAGTTCAGCGCACTGGGTGTCGATTCAATGCTGGCCATCAAGATTCTGTCGAAATTCCAGAGACGAACAGGTGAAGAGTTGCCAGCGGCTTTCTTCAGCAACAACAGCACCATTGAGGAGCTTCGAACTGAGCTAGATGGTTTTGTCCCTGATCAAGAGTCAGTCGCCACAGCAAGACCAGGCCTGAATGTGGAACGGGTCGTTATTGAATCAGACAGCCAACTCGTCGTGCCAACCAGGACTATGCCTTTGACAGGTCGCCCCAAATCCCGCGTAGTGTTGATCCAAGGAAGTCCATCATCGACAGAAGCACCTTTGTTCCTTGCAACAGATGGCTCTGGTGCTGTTACGCCTTACATGCACTTTCCGAAGCTCCCCAGGCGTCGTCGGATATATGCATTGGAATCACCCTACCTGGACAGTCCGGAAGAGTACATCATCTCGATTCAGGAAATGGCGGCCATTTTCGTGTCCGCGCTTCGCAAGATCCAGCCACGAGGTCCATATCTGCTTGGTGGCTGGTCGGCGGGAGGTGTATATGCTTACGAGATGGCCCATCACCTGACAATGCTTGGCGAGACAGTCGCAGGCCTCATCATGATGGACACACGCGTCAATCTGGCTGTGCCGGGAGCAGAGGTCTCGGTCGACTCTATCGAACGATTCGGAATCTTCACCGGAGTTGGTCGGGGAAACCTTCTCAGTGGTCTCACTCAGCGGCAGAAGATGCATCTCGCAAGCACAGTACGTGCTTTATGTCAGTACGATCATGTTCCGTTTCCGCCTGGAAAGGAACCGCGGAAGACGCATGTGATATGGGCCTCTAAAGGCTTGAATGATAGCCCCAATCCAGAGGAGAGAGACGATACAATCACGATGCCAGCCGCGATGAAGCCCGGTCAACACCACAAGCCTCTGAGCGAGTTGAGACCAGTAGACTTTGAGCTCGAGTTCAAGAGTTGGTTCTTTGGCTCGCGGAGGGATTGCACTACCCCAAACGGATGGGAGGGTCTGGTTGGGCCAAATATTGAAGTCCACAGCGTAGATGCAGGTGAGTCGGAACATACTGCCACGATGGTCGCTCGTATTGTTGACTGACTTCTCTTGTGCAGATCACTTCTCGATGGTAGTTCAGCCGAACGTTAAAGAACTTGGAAAGATCTTGCTCAGTGTGGTAGACGATCTGACGCGTGTCTTGGTGTTGTCGTGATTTGGATCAAGTGTCGTCGACTAGAGTTTTCGGAGGTGTGGCCCAGCTTTCGGCCGCCAGCGGCGGACGGCAGGGTATAAGATCCTTTTTATAGTATTCAATTTGATCGAATCCACGCATTGGCCAGATGGCGTTTATGGCGCAGCCGGCGGTTCCGAACGATAGTAGAAGTCAATTATTATGTTAACTACTATCGCCTTTGGTAATAGCTCGCGTAACTATATAGTATATTAGTAGCGGCCGTAGTTCGTTCTATTAGCCGAGTATATCTTATTACTTATATAAGTAGTTATTAGTTAATTAATTATCGTCGTTCTAACTATAGATAATAGATGTATCGTAATCGTTATTATAGTAGTAGTTGGCGTAGAGCGATACCCGAGGCCCCTAGAGCGAAGCGGAGGTCGGCCGAGGGTAGAGCGAACGCCGAATTAACTACGATATAGGGATCTAAGTTCTTAGGACCCTAATCTTAGCGCTAGCTATAATTCGTCGCTCGGTAGCGTTCCGATTAGTACGCGCGAGCTTTAGTAGAGCTCTAGCTAATCGGCGTAAGCCGAGTAAGAACTTTAAAACAGTATATACTATAAAAGCGTACCGTAAAAGAAGGCCCGCTATAGGCGCAAAGAAGAAGAGCCCTACGTAGTAGCTACCTAAGGCAAATATACGCAATGTAACGCATATTAGAATGCGCAATGCTCCGCAGGTTGTAGCGCGTATTGCAGTTATAGCGTCGTATTTAGAACGCGTCGTATACGACGAGGCAGATTACGACGAGTAAATAAAGTTCTAGGGTCTAAGGCAGTAAGGCAGCGACGTTAGAATTTCTAGGGTCTAAGAACAACAAAGCGGGAGGAGCCGAAATTTCAGGGTCCAGCGCCAAGACTTCTAAAGAACTTTACTTTTACTAGGCAGAAATAGAATTCTATATAACTCTATAGATACTAGACCGATTAAGACGATAATTAGTTCGTTAGAAAGCTAAGACTTTAGACTATCTAGTACGTCTATTAGTATAACTACCGCGCTAGCCGCTAGGCAAAAATAACTTAAAAACCTATAATCTAAGCTCTATTAAATATACTATATAGTAGGCGTAAGCCTACTACTATTAACCTCTATACGGGTAAAGTAGGCGCTCTCTACGCCAAATAATAGGCTACCCGTAGGACATATTAGTACTTATAGGACTACTCGTAGTCGGTTTATCTACTAATAACTAAAAATTATAGATTTTAGGAATCTAGCCTATCTAGAGGTAGCGGAATAAGGTAAAGTAAAACCCTCTATAGTAAGTACTTAGAGAGGCTTAGGATTTAAGATACTCTCTACTAAGAATTATTACGATTTAAGATTCTATAGACACTATATCTCTCTATCTAATAGTTAGTACCTAAGGTAAATAATACCTTAGGCTTTAGGGACTCTTAGTAATATTACGGGCTCCGCCTCGAGACATGCGCCAAGGCTTGGCGCCTTGGCAGGGATACTTGTTCGCCGCGTTCCTCGAAGAGAACTTCCTTTCTTCGAGCTACGTTCTATCTACTTTTCCGTAGTCTCCGTTACGATCCCGACCTCGCGACTCCTACCTCTACGTACCCGACTCCGAGCCCGTAATAGGTAAAGGGTATATCTTTATAGGTTTAGGATAGATAGAAACCTAAGCCTCTCTAACTACTTACTATAGGGGGTTTTACTTTACCTTACTCCGCTGCCCCT
>JAFJTQ020000087.1:0-76585 GCA_022559915.2 Septoria petroselini
GAGTATACGATCGACGACGATCCTTCGTAGAGCCCGGACGAAGACGTTACGAGGTATATAGTCGAGAAGTTATTCGCGTAGCTCTAAGGGGGGTTTTATGGCTATAGTCTCGACGAGTACGAATAGTAGCGTTATACCTACGCCTACGCTCTCGGCGATAGCTACTACCGTCTCGACGATATCTCCTCCGATCCTATATTCTCGTCCGTACTCGGTCTCCCGGGCCTCCTTACTCTCGAGGGTCTAGGTTAATAGCCGGCCCCGAGTCCCGCGTAGTAGGAGGAGATATTCTATAGGACGTCCCTCTAGGACGATAGGTCTCGACCCTACCCGAAGCATATCTGCCTCTATCGGGAGGAAACATAGGCCGTAGAACCCCTCGTCGCGTTTAATATCGATAGCTTCCTTAGCTTTAGTACGTCTCTTACTTTTATACGATAGGGACTATAGTACTAACCCGCGCCGTAGATCCGTTAGAATATTACGGCGGATAATTACCTTCGTACGAACTTCTATACCGCCGGGACGGACGATAAGGCGCCTCCCCGCGTCGCCTCCGCTCTACTTCGCGATATCCCGTATTTCCTTCTCGGTCGTATCGTCGGTACGTACGATATTACCGTCTACGCTCTCTTCCCGTATATCCCGGTCTACGGCTAGAAGTTCTACTCCCTTAGCTCCGAATAACTTACGCGCTAGTTAGATAAGGTCTTTTACCCTACCGTCTACGGCTACTACCCCGCGTATTATACCTAATACCTTCCCGCGAGCTTCTAATATACGTACCTTAACTCGAAGGTATACTAGATCGAAGGCCGCTAAGTCGAAAGCGCTAGTTACTAAGCGTAGTAAGCGATTAGATACTACCTCTAACCGGAAGATCTCCCCCGGATCTAGTAGGACGTCCTATCTACGATCGCCTACTAGCCGGGCCTCGTAGACTTTCGGGACGCCTAGCTATTTTTCTCCGCTAAGGGGACTAAGCTATAATTTAAGACGAACCCGCGCCGGCCTACTCTCCTCGACGCGATAGAAAACTTCGCGTCCTATCTCGAGGGGGTCGTCGACTTAGAGTTCGTCGAGGTCGATCGCCTCTACGTAGATATCGGGAAGGAGATCTATAGTCCCCTCTATCGTCTTCCCGGCTAGCGTCGATACGTCGGGGAGTAGGCTTAGGTATATATATAGAAGCGTTGCTACCTCGAGAAGTATCTATAGTAGGTATACGACGACTACGCCCCCCGCGATAGACCGGGACGAATGTTCTACGAGTAGAATATGCTCCGGGACGCCTATAACCTTACGAGCGTAACCCCGAAGAAGTCGAAGTTACGCGCGGGGGGGCTAATCTATAGTTAGTTCTATAGGTCCGTTAAAAAACTCTCCGATACGACTAAGTACTACCCCTATCTAAAATTTGCTTTACGACTTAGCCTATAGTCGCGTTCGGCCATCTATATAGTCTATATTATGGCTCGGTAAATCTCGTTACCTAGGGGCACAGTCGTAATGCAGAGTCGCGTTAACCTAAAATGTCCTAGAACCGTCCTAAACTCGGGCAGATAAGAGATCTAATTAATGCAATTATGTTTTATATAGGAAGTTTCCGTTTAAAGCGTCGCAATCGAGTAGGAAACCGTATTAAAGATAGGTTAGGGTTAGTAGTTCGCGCGTCGAAGCGGGTGCGACATTAGACGCAGGGGAGCCTAGTATAACAGATGCCCATGTAGGGAGACACCGCGAAGAGCGCATCGAGGTAGAGATAATAGACCGTAGACACATTTACATTAAAATACGCGCCAGAAGTTGCAATAGCTATCGGAAGGTCCCGTCGCCCGTCGCCCGTCGCCGAACCCGTTCCCTAAAGACGAAGAGAGGGCCCGTAACCCGCGACAGAGCGAGTACCCTAAGTACCGGTAGTTAAAGGAGGTATTGCCAACCCGTTAGAAGGCCCGTAACCTAAGCACCCGTAGATCAAGGTGTTAGCAACCCGATCGCCGGCAGATTCAAGAGTATAGAACCCAAGTACCCGTAGATTAAGGTATTAGCAACCCGTTCCGGAGCCTATAACCTAAGTATACGTAGAAGAAGGTATTAGCTACCCGTATTAGAGCCCGCAACCTAAGTACCGTTAGAGCAAGAGGGTGTTAGTAACCTATAAGGAGGCGTATCGCAATTACGCAGACCACGAAGGTATTAGCAACCCGTATAGGGGCGTAACCTAAGTACCGGTAGACTAAAGGTCCCGTTACCTAAGCATTAAAGGCGACGAGAGGGCCGGTCACCTAAGGACCCGTAGATAAGAAAGTATTAGTAACCCGTACGAGAGCCTATTATCTAAGCACCTGCAGGAGGGGTAGTAGACAACCCGATCGCCGGCAGACGAAGCGAGGGTCCCGTAACCCGCGACAGAACCAGCAATCTAGGTAACCTAGAAGGTAATAGCGACCTGCACGAGAGTATAACACAAGTATCCGTAGACCGAGGTATAGGCAACCTGTTTCGAAGCCCGGAACCTAAGCACCCGTAGGTCAAGAGGGTGTTGTTACCCGTTCGAGGGCGTTATCTAAGCACGTAGACAAGAAGGTATTAGCAACCCGTTTAGGAGCCCGTAACCTAAGCACCCGCCGATAAGGAGGTGTTAGCAACCCGATCGCCGGGAGACGAAGAGAGAGCCCGTAGAGAAGGAGGCGTTAGCAACCCGTAAGAGAGCCCGTAACCCTAGTACCGGCGGAAGAGAGTATTAATAACCTATATTAGAGTATAACCTAAGCACCCGTAGAAGAAGGTATTAGCTACCCGTACGAGAGCCCGTATCCTAAGTATCCGGAAGTTAAGAGTACGCCCGTAACCCAGGTATTAGCAGAGTAGAGGGATCCGTTACCTAAGCACTAGAGACAAAAAGCGGGCCCCGTAACCCGTAACAGAACCCGTAACCTAAGCACTAGCCAAAGAAGGAGGTATAGGCCCGTAACCCAAGTACCCGTAGATAAGGAGGTACGGGCAACCCGATCGCCGGTAGACGAAGCGAGGGTCCCGTGACCCGCGATAGAGCCAGCAATCTAGGTTATCAAGAAGGTAATAGCGACCCGTACGAGAGCGTAACCGAAGCGTCCGTAGCCCGAGGTAGGGGCAACCCGTAATAGAGCGTTTCCTAAGCACCCGTAGACAAGGAGGTATAACAACCCGTACGAGGGCATTATCTAAGCAAACAGACTAGTAGGTATAGGCAACCCGTACGAGAGCCCGTAACCTAAGCAGCCGCCCGAGAGAGGGCCCGTGATCTATAAGAAGTATTAATCACCTACGTGACTATCGAGGAGCGGACGATCTACAAATGCCCTAGCCCCGGTAGTAAGCTATCGATCGAGGGCGCCGTAACCTAAGCACCCGTAGAGAAGTAAGTAACCCGCGAGAAGCTATCCCGAGTACTAGGAAGTCGGGAGGGGCCTAGCAAGCTATCGAACAGCCGAACCCAAGTACTAGCCGATAAAGAGAGACCTATAAACCTATATTTGTCTAAAGTATCCGCTATAGCTACCGAGTATTTCTACCATGTATACGAATAGTAAGTTATCGTTTATACGGAGTGTCGTGTTACGGTTTGGCCCCGCCATATTCGGGGCCATTTGTAAGGAAAGTAGCATAGCATCCCGCGAGAGCGGGCGCAAAGCATCGTAGACGAAGTTAAGGCATGGCCCGGTATAATTTTGTAGCCTAGCGAGTTTGTAGGACCGAGTAGTGTTTACGAGCCTATCGTAGCAATACCGGTATATTCTAATAGATTGCGATATCGCGTAGATCCCGAGCGGTGCGCATATATTAGCCGCGATCGCATAGTTATAAAGAAGCATTAGAGGCACGTGTACTAGTAGGCAATCTAGAGTCGTAGAGGGCGGGTCGATATAGGCAATCGACCCGCGGTAGAGCAACGGGAAGAGGCGGCCGTATAGCATGTTTAATGCTAGCGATTTTTCGCCCAAGGCCCGTATTCGAGTTATTTTAAGGTCCGCTAGCCGGAGGCCGCCCCTATAGAGGAGGAGGAGCCCGATAATAGCATCGAGCGCACGTAGAAGCGAGCATAGGCGCGGGCGAACGAGACATTCGACAAGATATAGGCTAATACGAACATCGTAGAAGGAGAGAAGGACGAGGTGAATCCGTAGTTGCGACGGGCGGGGTAGGCCGTATATTTGAATAGGTACGACCGCGACGAGTTGTTGCATTACATCCGCGCCCCCGACGCCGAGGCCGAGAAGGAAGGCGATCGGGAGCCCGTCGAGGCGGCCATATAGAAGGCGATAGAAAGGGTCGCCTAGAAGAGCCAGGCTAGCGTTACGGCGAGCGGGATCATGTTACGTATATAGGCGGTCCGTACGGAGAAGGAGCAGGTCCGGTACGAGCTATTATAGCCGTATTAGGACGAGAAGAAGATCGGCCGTTATTCCCGGGCGTAGTAATAGATAGTTATGTTTTTCGCCCGTACGTAGAAGGAGCACGAGTAGCGCAGCCCGCGGTACCGATTCAACCGGCGATAGTAGCGTATATAGGACCGGTTTCGGGAAGAGGCGGAGATAGTAGTAGAGAACCGGGTTAGGGAACAGGAGGGGGCGGAAGGGGTAGAAGTCGAGGAAGGAGAGGAGGGAAGCGAAGAGGAGGGCGGCGAGGACGACAACGACGATAAGCGAATGCCCGCCGTCGACGAAGCGTGTTTAGATTTTTATATCGAGTTAATAAACCAGACCGTCTACCGCAAGGAGTACGATTACGCGATAATATGCGCTATAGCCGTATTAGGCGTTAACCCGTTTCGAGAAGGATGGCGCGACCCCGAATCGTATCCGCCTATCATATCCGAGGTTATCAAGTTGGCCCATTTTATGGTCGTCTAGAAGGCCGTATTATTAGAGGAAGTCGACCCCGAAGACGAGTTTAGTCCGTATAGCAGTCCGTGTTAGTTTGATAGTAATAGCGGGTATAATAGCGCGTCGCCTAGCCCTAGTAGCCTATGCAGTATAGGCGGTCGCAACCCCCTATACCGTGCAGGCGGTCGTAGTAGCCCTAAGCGGAGCAGTTTATAGTAGGTATAGATTATAATAGACAGTTTTATAGTACGGCGGACGAATAGCCCTATCGATTAATTATTAGATTTGCGGACGTATAGATTAAAGATCCATTATAGTACTACCGCCCCCGGGCATGTTATATAGAAGGATAAGTACATTTTATAGTATAAGAACGTTAGTTTTAGTATAGCCTAGTTCCGCGGCATAATATACTAGTTGTACTAGGAGACCTATCGGGTATTATAGGAGGATATCATGTTCGCCCCGGGGGGAAAGGGAGTGCCCGAGATCCCGTAGGCATCATTATACGACGACCCGTCTAACGCTAGCGTCGGGTAGAATTTTTTACGAGACGCCCGGAATCGATAGCCGGTCGAGGGAACGTCGTAGATATTCTACCGTATCTAGAGCGACCCCCGCTAGCGGAGGAGGTTTGTCCGCGCCGGTAGTACGTCCGGGATTAGTCGCGAGCGGTTTACGGATTAGATACGGTAGGTCGATTAATTTCGAGAGCGGTTGTTAGTATTAATGTATATAACCGGTAGACAACCCGCCCGTAGTCCGGAGGTGTTAAGCGTACGGTACCGTAATACCGCCCCCGGAGGCTATAGGAACGTGTTTATCGAGGACGGGATAGTAGTGTTTATAACGCGGTATAGTAAGCAGTTTATAGCGACGGGAGACGTTAAGATCATCTACCGGTACGTGCCCCGCGAGGTCGGCGAGTTAGTAGTATAGTATTTATGGTTAGTATTGCCGTTCGTCGAGCGGATACAGGCCATAATATTCGGAGCAGACTAGCCGTCGTCCTACATATGGCCGCCGGACGGCGAGGGCAGGAAGTAGACGACGGACCGCATAACCGAGGTAATGAAGTAGACCACGGAAGAAGGGTTAGGCCAGGCCATCGGCGTCGGCGCATACCGCGAGATCGCTATCGCCATTAGCCGCGAGTAGGTGCGCGGGGCCACGCAGTTCTAGCGCGACGAGGCCGACACGCCGGACGAGTAGAAGGAGGCCACCGGTACGGCGTAGGCGGCGGATTTGCAGGCGACGCACAGCCCTAGCATCGCCGGCAACATATACGCGCGCAATATTATAGAGCGGTCCGGTACCAACGCCGATTTACGGATACGGTTTCGTACCGTTAGCGTAGATTGGTACCGGTTATAGCATTTCGAGTCGTAGCGGATTAAGGACGAGGGGCACGAGTTGAAGCGGAAGCGGTATCCGTTTAAAGACGACGCCTACGAGGAGCGTACCGAGCGGCGGACGCGGTTGCGGCAGATAGACGCCGGCGCGGCGTTGCGGCGGATAATGTAGTAGGAGGTATCGTTACGGAGCGCCTAGGGAGCGGCCATATAGGCGATCTAGGAGGGGAAGAGTCCTATCGTCGCCGTTATGCCTACGGGGTCGGGTAAGAGCGTGTTATTTATATTGCCGGCGTAGGCGGAGCCGGGCGGGGTTACTATCGTAGTCGTGCCATTTCGCGGGTTACGGGACGACATAGTATATCGGTATAGGCAGTTAGGCATCCGGTATGCGGTATAGGACGATTTCCGGCAGCCCGACGGGGCGTCGATCGTGTTAGTAACGCCGGAGAAGGCATTAGACGATGCGTTTTAGACGTTCGTGCGGCGGGTACAGGTTACGTAGCGGTTGGATCGCATCGTCGTCGACGAGTGCTACTACATTTTAAATGACTAGGCCGATTTTCGCAACCGGTTATAGCGGATAGGAGAGTTGGCCGGCGCCGAGACGCAGATAGTGTTATTAACAGCTACGATGCCCCCCTAGGACGAGGAGAAGTTGTTCTAGCGCATATATTGGCAGCGGGAGGAGGTATGCATTATCCGGGCGTCTACCGTGCGTAAGAACATCTAGTACGGTATCGTCGATAGAGGGAGAAGCCGGGCGCAGAGGGATGCTACGTTAGAGCAGATCGTTACGGCGTTTTTAGAACGCGATAGCGAGGGCAAGGCGTTGATTATATGCAATAGCAAGCCGGGCGTCGAGCGGATCGCGGTATCCGGGATATTCCTATGCGAGTATTACTACGCCGACGTGCCACGGACGGTATAGTAGGAGTTGTTGCAGGAATTTCGCGAGGGTCGATTCTAGGTTATCGTAGCGACGGGGGCGTTTGGTACGGGCATCGACGTCGCGGGCATCTATTTGGTCGTTTATATAGACGATCTATAGGATATAAGGGATTACGGGCAGACGAGTAGGCGCGGAGGGCGGGATAGGAAGCCTACGTGCGCCGTTATCGTTCGGGGCGGTATCGCCAGCACGGATACATTAGTGCAGCAGTATATAGATACATCGCAGTCCTAGTGTCGTCGGAAGATTATCGATTAGTATTTAGATAGAGATAATAATCGAGTACGATACTAAGACGACGAGGGACAATGTGATTATTGTTAGCAGTACGCGATAGACGTCGATAAGCAGGGGGAAGATTTCGAGGAGCGGGAGGTGCATAAAGTTCCCTAGCACATCGAGCCGTCTAGCTATAGGTCCAGTTATCGGCCTAGCTAGCGGTTAGAACAGCGATCCAGTTAGCGGGCAGAATAGCGGGCAGGGCAGTCGGTAGCGGCAATAGAGGTCGAGGCACAGGATCGACAGCGTACCATTCCCTAGGAGCGTCGGGTGCAGCAGACGCAGAGCAGAGCCATAACGCAGGCCTAGGTCGAGCGAGTATTAGAGCGATAGAAGGGCGTATATATCGTATACAAGGCCTACGGGAGGGAGTGCGATCATAGTATTAGTTAGTACGGACAGGCAGACGTCGGAGATATAGAGATCGAACGAAAGCGGTAGCAGGGAAAGGGCGGTATCTAGTACGCGTAGGGAGTGGCGTGTTATCGATACGGCGTGCCCTAGAGCATATATCGGAGGAGCGACGAGAGGGGAATATCGTAGAGTAGGGGCTAGTGCCAGTTTTTTGGAGTCGTTATCGGAGTTGTCGTCGGAATCAAGCACGGGTTCCCAGAGGTATAGTGGTAGTAGTTGCGGCGGATAGAGCGGGAGGGAGCCTAGTTAAACGATAGGACGGTAGTAAAGTGGTTAGGAGGAGGGGATGCGATCGGAACATTTCCATACAGTCGATTGTTGGCGGCGTTTATGTGGATGGTGCAGCGAGTCGAGGAGCAGTCGTAGGTAGTATATTATAGCATCGTTAGAGTATAGTAACGTTAAATAAAGATGTAGCGGCGGACGGAATTACGTTAGCGGGAAAAAGTAACCATAAGATAGGTCGAATTCGAAAAATTATTAGCTACGCCAGCGACGATTTCATAGCGGTAGAAAATTCCGGGCGGTAGGGAGAGGTCCTATTAAGCGATTCTAGAGGCGTTAAGAGTATCGGGTTCGATGTTTGGTCGGTATCGGAGGTCCCATGCGACAGGTTTCGACGGTTTGCGAGTATATCGGAAGTAGAAATTAATTACGGGCGCATAAGCGCAGGAACGAAGCGGCAAAAAATCAGAGACATTAGAGAGGGTGTATTGGTTACGGAAGGGATACGTTTGTCGCCGTCGTAGCGATTTTTATACATCGTGTCGGCAGGGATGCAAAAAGTCGAGGTAGGTTGCACATTTTCCAACACGCGTAATTGGATCAAAAATGCAAGTAGTAGCGACACATTTTCAGAACCCTACTAAAGTTATATAGCATTTTGTAGATAAGACATAGATGCCATATTCGAAGTACGGAGGAGGTGCGAGCAGAATTGCGGTCGTAGCAAATTGCGGTCGTAGCAAATTGTAGGGTTAGGGTTCGCAGAAGTTCGGGTTCGCCATGTCAAGGGGGAGATAAGAAAGAGCGTCGAGATGGAGCAATAGTTCTAGTACGGCGGCATAGAGGGTATAGAGTGTAGTGGAGAAGCGCTAGTCGGGTCGTAGTAGCAACGTTATCGTAGGCAGTAGGAACGTTATAGGTGGCAGCAGCGGCGTCCTAGTAGGCAGCATCGGCAGTTCCCCCCCAGCATGGATAGGAGCAGCATAGTAGGCAGGAGACCCCTAGGCAGCACGGACAGTTACGATAGAAGGATCAAGGGAGTGGCGTATTATCGATACGGCGTGCCCTAGAGCATATATCGGAGGAGCGACGAGAGGGGAATATCGCAGAGTAGGGGACAGTGCTAGTTTTTAGGGGTCGTTATCGGCGTTGTCGTCGGGATCAAGCATAGGTTCCTAGAGATATATTAGCGGTAGTTGCGGCGGATACAGCGGAAGGGTGTCTAGTCGGATAAGTAGACGGTAGTGTAGTAGATAGGAGGAGACGATGCTATCGATACATTTCGATATAGTCGATTGTTAGCGGCGTTCATGTAGATAGTAAAGCGAGTCGAGGAGCAGTCGGAGGCGGTAGGCAGTAGTGTTAATCGTCGCGGTACAGTAACGTTGAATTAAGATATAGCGACGGACGGCATTACGTTAGCGGGAGAAGTGACTATAGTATTAACATTATGAGCCACGCTAGCGATAGTCCCATAGGGGGGAAAAATTCCAGGGAGTTTAGAGGGGCCCTATTATACGATGCCATAAGTATAAAGAGCATTCGGGTCGTCGTTCGGTCGAGATTGCAGTTCCTATACGACGTGTACGAGTGCATCGGAGAGGAAAATGTAAGACGGGCACATCGCAGTCGAGATCATATAGCCATTAGTCGACGGCATTCTAGAGGTCGTAAAAGTAATAAAAGTGATACGTTTATCGCGTTTGTTGCAATTTTCGCGTATTATATTAGCAGATGTGAATAGAGGGGAAAGTAGTACAATTTATAGCGCGCGAAAACAAGTCGGAAATGCAAGACATAGCGAAACAATTTTTGGAACAGACTAGATTCATAGTATAGGGTACAGATCGGGTCCCAAAGCCATGTTCGAAGTTTAGGGTCGGTACGGTCAGATTTGCAGTCGTCGGATATTATAGGGTTAGGGGTTCGAGGTATCGAGTCGCTACCACATGTATTATGTTCAATGCACATATTCGAGTAAGCGTCTACGGCGGTACCATATCTATTAGGGTTAGGGTCAGGGTTCGCAGAGGTTTGGGTTCGCTATATAGAGGGAGGTAGGGAAGAGCGTCGAGATAAACCACGGTAACGGGAGGGGAAGCAGTAGTTCGGTATGCAGCACGGCGACATCGAGTATAGTAACGGCGGTCGTAAAGATTATAGAACGTAGGTTGGTGGATTGTGGTACACGTGCGCCCACGAACGATAGTCCCTATTATAGAAGAGACGGTATCGTGTCGACGTACCAGTCGAGTCGTAGCAGCAACGTTATAGCAGGCAGTAGTAACGTTATCGCAGGCAGTAGCAACGTTATCGAGAAGCAGTCGTATATAGTATCGAACGGTATCGGTCGACCATTGTCGTAGTATAGTAACGTTGAATTAAGATATAGCGACGGACGGAATCACGTTACTAGGAAAAGTGCCCACGATTCGAAAAATTATTAGCGACGCCAGTAACGGTTTAGTTGCGGCAAAAAAATTCCAGGAAGTAGAGAGAGACCCTATTATGCGGGCCCAGAGATATGCAGAATATTAGGATCGTCGTTCGGTCGAGATCGTAGTTCCTATACGACAAGTTTAGGTAGTTTACGAGTATATCGGGTAGAACATGAAATTACGGCCGCATCGCGGTCAGGACGACATGGCCACAAGTTTAAGACATCGAAGAGGTCGTGGCAACAACAATGTCTATACGTTTGTCGCGATCGTTACGATTTTCGCATATAGTTTCGGTATGAGCATGACTAGCGGAACGAGGTGAGTTACACAATTTACAGCGCACGCAAACAATTTCAAAAACCATGTCAAGGCGAGATAGTGGCCAATCTATAGCAGAACCACGGTGCATTTTCCAGGATAGATGCGTACGCCATTATCGAAGTTTGGGGTCGGTACGGTCAAATTTGCAGTCGTCGTCGGTCGCAGGGTTAGGGTTCGTCGAAGTTGGGGTTAAGTTGGAGGTGTCGAGTCGTCAACACAGGTATTATGTTTAGTGCACATGTTCGAGGTTGCGTGCATAGCGGTACCATATCCATTAGGTAATAGGGTTTGGGTTCGCCATATAGAGGGAGGTACGGAAGAGCATCGAGATTGACCACGGCAACGGGGGGGGGGGGGGGGAAGCAGTAGTTCGGTATGTAGCACGGCGACATCGAGTATAGCAACGGCGTTTATATAGTTCATGAATGGCAACACATGCGTGTCCACGAACGACAGTCCCCATGATCGAAGAGACGGTATAGTGTCGACGCACCAGTCGTGTCGTGGCAGCAGCGTTATAGCAGGCAGTGGCAACATTATCGAGGAGCAGTCGTATGCAGTAGGTCACAGCATCGATCGACCATCGTGGCAGTGCAGTGACGTTAAATTCGGATGTAGCGACGGACGGAATTGCGTTAGTAGGATGGGTTAGTATAGCATATGATTTGGGGCGAATTCGACCCATTACCAGCCACGCCAGCGACGGTTTCATCGCGACAGAAGAATCCAGGAAGTGAAGGGAGATCCTATTATGCGATTCCAGAGGTATGAAGAGTATCGGGGTAGTCGTCGGTCGCAATGGTAGTCCCTATACGAGGGGTGTACGAGTGCGTCGGAAGGAAACGAATTAGACGGGCGCATTGCGGTTAGAACGATCAAGGCACAGGTGCAGGACATTTGAGAGGTCGTGCCAATGACAAGGCCCATACGTGTGTCGCGATGGTTGCGATTTTCGCATGTCGTGTCGGGGGGAATATGAACAGCGGGGTGGAGTTCAGACGCACAAATTACAGCATAGGCAAACAACGCCAAAAACCAGGTCACGACTAAATAGTGTCGGAAGCATGCCAAAATCACAGCGCATTTTGCAAGACAGATGCCCCAGCTATTGTCGAAGTTTGGGATCGGTAGGGTCAGGATTGCAGTCGTCGTTGGTCGTAGGGTTAGGGTTCGTAGGAGTTGGTTTCGAGGATTTGGATAGCGACCACGCATGTCGACAGCAGTCCAGGTGTTCGAGCAAGCATAAACAGCGGCAACACATCAGTCAGGCGGCAGGGTTAGGGTTCGTAGCAGTTCGGGTTCGCCAGGTCGAGGGAGAGGTCCCCCAGAGGGTCGAGGTCGAGCATAGACATGACAGGAGGAAGGGTTTGTTGGAAATGCGGGCCAGCATGACGATATCGAGTACAGCAACGGTATCAATAGAGTGCACAGATAGTAGTAGAAAGGGGTCCACAGACGACAGTCCCTATGCCAGAGGAGACAGTGCAGTATCGAGGCGCAGAGCACAGCATCCAGAAGGCGCCAACGAGGGAAGGGTCGGTATATTATATATGTCGCAGTCGGATTACGACCATGTAGGTGGCAACGTCGTAGGCGATTATCGTCAGGGTTAGGGTGCGCCAGTCCGGGATAGGGTTAGGGATGGCAGAAGTTGGGGATAGTGGAAGGGGGAGGATTTGCGAGGCAGAACGGATTGCGAAGGGATAGTATTTGTGAGGCAGCATCGATTGCGAAGAGGGAGGATTTGCGAGGCAGAACGGATTGCAAAGGGTCGAAATAGAGGTGTCGTATTCCACACCATCATAGGTGGCGGTTGCATCGCGCGTTATCGAGCCCCATAGGCAGGAGTAACAGTTGGCAGGTGGACATCGAAGGCCAGTCACGTCGATAATATGCCCATCATGGTCCAGTTCCCCATCGATACGGCCATCGGAGCGCAGTCGGCCAGGGTATAGAAGGAGATCAGAATAGAAAGATCGGTTGATCGTAGATATCGCAATGTCGCAGTCGTTCAGACTTATATGCTCTTGATTGTCATGCCCGCTTGCTGTGAATTTAGTCATTATCGTCATGCGGGCTTACTGACTGGAGACATGGAGCAGAGCTATAGATAAGTTACCAAGGTAGCTGGCTAGCACAGCCCGTTTGCAGTCGTAATGGTCGTCGAGAAGTGGGAAAGCTTGGCAGAACAGGTATGCTTGCTAGATCGCGTGCATTCGCAAAGCTAACGGGGCACAGGTGTCTCGCTTGCTGGGTACACTGGTCAAGCAGCAGGATGAGACCATCCGTGCTGTGCTGACTGCACGTTCCGGCAAATGACATCGTTCACACAGCTAAACTGGAAGATGCTGACTCTGAAACCAGTGCAGTCGCTTTTGCATCAAGCATTCACCCGCGCACAAGTCCAGCGTCCTGGTCACAGTCCTTGTGGTGCTCGCAGTCGTACCCGTCGCTTTGCTGGAAACAGAAGATTTCCGCTGCAATCAAACGTACCCGTTGAGGCTCGATCACAAGATGATCCTCGGACTCAATCAGGCAGGATTCTGGGATTGCACCAGGATCGGTCAAGTCGCGCAACGCAGTCGTTTCATTCTACACGTGAGGGACCCCAAGTGCCGCCAGAGCACCTGCTTGTGTTCGAACAAGCTATTATAGACCTCTCTTTGGAGCGAGAAGAGGCATATGATGCTTACAGTGAAGCCCTGAATCTTGTTCCTTGGAACTTTCGCACCCAGTGCGAGGCATGCATCAACCTCTCCTCTGATACCATCCAAGATGACTATCGCCATTGGGACTTATACCTCCGAAGCTTGGAGAAGGGCGCTAGCAGTGGGTCACGATTCCGAACAAGATTCGCACTGAACATGTTATACCAGCATCATGAAGTCGAGAAAGAGACGCTGAGGCAACGGGGGCAGATACTAAGCAGAGGCCATAGCCTGGACACGGCAGCCCAGAGATCACTTCTACCGCTTTCCGACCAAGCCATGATCAACAGATACCATAGGAACCGGGCGAGAGGAGAACGACTGCATGTGTTGCAATCCATATGTTCCAGTGGCATCTATCTCATTGCCAGAGGACCTGGTAGCTCGCAGTCTCGCGGACTAGAATACTGGTTAGTTTTCCCTCCCCTAGGGTGAGAAAAGGCGCTCGGGACCCACTGTCACATTGATAGATGAGCCAATCTGCCGTGTAGGCCACAATCAAGTTACAGACACGAGCTGACATCGGCAGGATTTCCAAAAACGTCAAAAGCACCAAATTTTTGGCGTTGTGTATCTATTTGCGAAGGCTCTGTCCGTGGGTCTCGAAGGCCGCGTCCGCCCTAGAGCCCCTTGCCTATGCTTTATCTCCCGCCAAAAGTTATGTGGGAAGGGGCGAGCTACAAATTGTCGCAAAGAGAGTGATGGACGAGGCTGAACTTCTGCTTTCAGCGGAAGTCCAGCCACGCGTATTCCCAGAATCGGCGTATGAGCATTATCACCTTATTGTCACAGATGAAACTTTGTGCCAGAGTGTAACCAACGAGGAGGTAAAGAGTCTGTTCTCCGCTTTGACTCGTATGACAACTCGGTCACCCGAAGCCACAGATTCACTTGGAACCAAGCTCGACCTTTGCTCATCCGACAGAAAAGTTGAGATATCACAATCATACGTGTTTTGGCCCCTACGAGCTCTACAGCCAGACTGTGAGCTGGGTTTGGACGGTGGCTACCGTCGCCAAGATCTCGTAATCATGCCCGCTTTACTGGATGGTCGATGGCAAGTATTTGTACTCGACAGAAAGCGTCATATTGCGGCTCACATTGACCCCTGGGCTCGTGAAGCCTGCCAAAACTGTTTGGTAAGCTTGAAAACGTAACGTCAAATTTTTATTCTGGACTGACTGACCGGCTCAGCATATGGATGCTTGCAGCCCTGCAGTCTATGGCGAGTTTGTGCAGATGATGCGCGAGGTGGCTGTACGCCATGTTGCAAGTACATCAGACGAATCATAAAGAGTGTGACTGACCTTGCTCTAGTCTCTATCAGATAGGACATACGACCATGATTCGACCAGCAGTCTTGCGGCCGCATGGGCACTAACCAAGCAACTGCTGCTCGAAAGGGGCAACGAAGAGCCGCAGTCACCCGTCATAGATATGCACTATGAGGAAAGTTTGATGGCGGCGATACTTGCAGAATGTGGTTCCAGTAGAATGAAGCAGGCGTTGATAGCACCAAATCTCAAACCCCGAGACCAGTAAAAGCATAGAACTAAGATCCTGGACACCACAAGAACTCCATGATTCCCGTGCCAGAGCCCGCCACTCGATTCCATCTTTCCAACGTGAAACGGGCATCCGCGGTCTGGAAAATGGAGGCCCAGTCTTCGAGAGTGCGCTCTTTTGCATGCATCATATGCATCATCATAATGTCTATAGTGCTGGATGATATCAGTAGATGCCTTCGAATCGCCTTGCGAGA
This sequence comes from Septoria petroselini, assembly GCA_022559915.2. Classification (NCBI taxonomy): domain Eukaryota; kingdom Fungi; phylum Ascomycota; class Dothideomycetes; order Mycosphaerellales; family Mycosphaerellaceae; genus Septoria; species Septoria petroselini. Next base: position 15,320 of record JAFJTQ020000087.1, read on the forward strand.
GAGTTCTGACCGTGATGTGCGCTCTTGTGGCTTTGATACCGTGTCCTGCGGGGACGCTATGATTTTATCGATCACAAAGACCCTTGCTCCAGCGAAAAGTCCAGCTGATAGTGCTTGAAGTATCGTGACGATGGCGCTGTCTGGCCAATTGTGGAGGACGTTTCGTACCATGAAGACATCAGCGGCCATTGGGCGTTGACGATGGAAAAAATCGTGGGCTTTAAGCTCTACACGGCCGACATAGTTTGCAGATTTCCGTGCCTCCGTTGCTAGAGCAATTACAGGTTCTAGATCTTGCACCTCAAAGGACAGTCCGGGAAAACACTGTGCGAGTGCATCCGAGACAAAGCCCGTCGATCCGCCAACCTGTTCAGTTAGCACAACACTCGGGAGAATCTAGACTTGCAGCTTACATCGATGACATGAGCGCGGCCCAACTTTGCCCAGTCATAACCCCTTATCACATCTTCCAGATCGTAGCCCTCTGTTGCACTGAAAGCACGCATGGCTTGTTCAAACATCAGAGCGGTCGCCTTGTCTCAGGTGACCATGCTGTAGAAGTCCAACGTACCAGAGCCAAGAGTGGTCTGACCTGAATTGACTGCGGACGTGTCCCTGTCCGTGTTCGAGCGCTCAAGGACATCGACTGCGAAGGTAGCACTTTTCCACGCCAAATCCAACTGCAGCCTAGCTAGGCTCTCCGTATTGGTGCCCATCTTCAACAACTCTGACAACCGAGAATGGCGAACGACGTCTTCACTTGTGACTTCAAAGAACCCAAAAGTTGTAGCGTGCTTCAGAATTCGGCTCGTGATATGCTCGTCTGTACTGGTCGTCTGAGATAGCTGAGTCATGGATATGTCGGAAGCGACGGGCACCGCGTCGGCAATCTTGAATCGCTGAATGTACTGCAAAGTAACGTAGTCATGCATCTGGTCGCCTGCGTTAGCAGAGCTGCTGAGCCCAGCCGGGCTGATCTTTGAAGGGGTAAGTTACCTGGAATAGCTTGTTCCGGAAGACCATCTCAGGTGGCTCAAGCTGCATCTTCAGCATTTCTAGTTCCATCGCGAGGCTGCTGCGAAGACCAGAAAGTGTGGAGTGTTCATTCGGAAGATGTTCGAGGTTCTGTCCATACGCAACATCTTTCTGTAGGGCTTGTAACTTCTTAGATAGTCTTGCAAAATTGATCATGTTGAATGGATATAGGGAAAGTTTTCAAGTGCGCTACGAAAGTTCTCAAGTTCACTACACGGAGCACAGCTTATCTATACAGAGGGCAACACCTCCTATCGGATCAAATGTGCTTTGTTCTCCGCTGTAGACTTCGGGGGCGGCACTGCTCTCGACGCTTTCGGGCCCTCTGACTCCGCTATACATGGCTGCGATGACCGAGTTGCTCCACACCCCTAAGCAGCTCTGCGATGGCGGCGTCTGTCAGCCGTTTACTCAATTGCTCGACGAGAGTCCGGAGCTCATGCTTGGCATCATCTAGCGTGCTCTCTAGACTTGAGCGTGCGTGCGGATATGGAGTCGGCATTTCTCCTTTGAACCGTTTCACCTGAGGAAGAAACACGAATTGTTGTCTCTGCCGTTTCGGATCTGGTTCGTCCAAGACAGAAGAGCTTGCTGGTCGCTTGTGAGAAGCATCAGAGGATTCGGAAACGTGGGAACAAGTGTAAGCTGCAAGGGGTGTCGTTAGATTGGGTACGATCTGTGTTTGGGCTGTTCAAACCTGAGGAAGATTGGTCGTCGTCGCGTGCATGCTGTGGAGTAGTCATTGCGTCAATGACTTCCTCGACAGGGTCGTGATAGCTCCATATTTAAGAAGCTACAAGACTCAGATCATATTTTCGATGGGTGCTCCTATGACTGGAGATGTCGTGCCCACCTCACTAACATTTAGTGTTGATCCTACTTTCACGTAAGCTCACAACAAACGGGGAAGAGTTTGTGTCAAATTACCTGATAGCGAAGTGACCATGCCAGCACATCGCGCGCAATGTGATCCCTTTCGTCCAACAAGTTGATTCCTCAGCCCTCTGAGACCTTCTTGTCGATACGCCGACCAAAGTCCACTCCAGCTCACTGGAAAGCAAGTGACTTCATGTCCTTCATGCGAGCCAGACAAGGCCCCGGTCTGTGCCCTCATTGTCCTCACTTGCTGACAAGATAAGCTGGTCCCTATTCTAATCAACAGTAAGGCTCAGGAAGCGAGTGATGGAAGTACGTAGTGCTGAATCGACAACTTTATAACCAGAGACCTTTCTTGTGATCGAAGGATAAAAATTCAGAAAATGAAGCAATCGACGATTGTAGTACTGGGGACTTTGTCAGCTGCCATGCGGACCGGAGGTCAGACAGTGGATACGTGCCTGATCGATGAAGAAGGGCAATGTCGTCGGAGCACCATGCCCACAACAATCGAAATTTGTGCCTCTGGGAATTGGCAAATGCTGCCCAGAGGGTCGTGGCAGTGCATTGACGGAATTTTGGCTATCGAGCATGCACTAAGTACCGCCGTAGACGCCCAAGATTCCGCGATCGGCCGGGCGGCATCGTCTTCACCTGGACCAGTCGAAACTGTGTTGTCAGCAGACGGGCGAGGAGCCGCTGGATCAAGCGGTTCGACCGGCTTCTCTCGATGTTCTCAAGTAGTGAACAACCCTCGCGAGGATGAGTGGGGAACCGCGACTTATACACCTGGAGCTCGTATGGCATCAGTCTACGACGCAGTCCCTGATGCACCATTCAGATGCGACTTGAACCCACCAGCAGATGACTTCTACGTAGCAATGTGGACCGCATATGATTGCTCCAAATCATCGCAGCCACAGCCTATCAACTGCGGACAGCGCATATATCTGAGAAATCATAGGCTTGCCAGGGACGCCGTTGCCACAGTGATTGATCGTTGTGCAAGCTGTGTTGGTGTCGATCGCCAGTGCTCTGATCCAACCACATCAGATAAGTATGTCAATGGAGCAACTATTGACCTCAGTCGAGCACTATGGAGCTGGCTTTTCGGAGGAGCTCCTGACAGTGTGTACGATATAGAGTACAACACTTCAGTGTACAGTGGATGGAAAGCAGAGCCAGCCACTCTTAATGACCCACTGTGTTTTGATCCGCAACCACACATGCTCTCGGGAGACATCAGTGCGTAGATGCAGTAGTTATGTTGGGGGCTGCAGTCTAGCGCCACTCTCATGGCGGTCGCTTTGTGATCGGTATGAGCATCAAAAGACTGTATACTCTTCGGATGAACATCTAGCTAAGTAGCCTGCAGTTCCAAAGCTCCAGTACTCTTGAGTCGTGAGTAGTGCGACCGATCTAGGTCGCGCGCCGATCTCTACTACGAATGCATACGTTCTACCGGCAAGGAGTTCCACCGCGTCTAGTACTTGACCATAAAGTACCCCGTTAGGCTTACGAAGTACAAGCCGTTGAAAGCCTGCGCCTCCTTGGTGGAAGAGCACCGTTATACAAGGCGAAGGAGGTGACGTGACGTGCATCCTCCTGCAGCTGGCTAATGGATTATCGATCCGTGCTCCCCCAAGAGGCTCTAGACGGGGCCAAAGATATGTCTGCTGGATATACATACTACATGCAGTGCAATGCGATGCAAAACTGCAGCGGGAAGTACTGATGGTGCTTGTTGTGCCGTGCAGGATTCCGCCCATTGGAAGATCCAGTGCCCGACGTTTGAAGAGAAGCCCGTTGAATACTCTCATCTGTAGAGTGAGTTCTTTCTGGATGAACTCCCAGGTATCCTCCTCCACCGACACGAATGTTCCAGGTCGTAACGAAAGGGTCCTCGATGCTCGATTCACGGACCACAGCAACCGCAACGATGGCGGCATCAAGAACAGCCGCTCTTTGAGGAGTGGCGATTGGCGCACAACCAGCCGGATGTATCTGCAGACAACTTGCATCGTCAGCAGCTGTGGAGTCGGCAGATACCAAAGGATTGTTTCGCAAAGCTCGGGAGCGGAGAAGACCTGATCGCTAGCAGTCCGTGTGGAAGCGAGCAGCATAATTATGTGAGTATCGAAGATATCGGGGAAGACCGCTACACAGTCGCCGTCGTTTCGATTTGTTGATATAGAGAAGGGTGCACAGACCATGTGTCCTCCAAGGACACATGGTCTGTGCTGCTTTCGGACATGGGGTGTCCGCGCTCTGTTCAAGGGTTAGGGTTTCAAGATTCCTTATTTATGACGGGACTCGAACTTCATAGGATATGCACCAATCTCGCCATGTCGTACATCGAGACAGGCGACCCTGACATTGATCGCCTCCGAGATGCTGAATATCGACATATGCAGCATGGTGCGTACCTCGATCACGCAGGAACCGCAGTATGTTGCTCCAGGAAGTCTTTTCTACCAGACTAACCACACCCTAGATCTACGCCAAATCTGCAATAGATCTGTTCTCCGCCGACTTGCAGATGCATCTATACGCCAATCCACATTCCGATTTTGCGCCCTCGAGCTTGTCAACAAAGCGAGTAGACAAGGCCAGACTACGTGCGTTGGAGTTCTTCCACGCAGATCCCGACATCTACGATCTTGTCTTTGTAGCAAATGCGACCGCCGCTATCAAGCTCGTGGGTGAGTGTATCCGAGATGCAGCAGAAGCGCAGCAGAGATCTTTGTGGTATGGTTATCATTACGACTCGCATACCTCTGTGGTCGGCATCCGTGAACTCGTCCAGCACAGCTACTGCTTCACCAGTGATTCAGATGTGGAGGCCTGGATCGATGCACCGCAGGCGGATGCAGGGCGAGTCGAGCTGTTCGCATTTCCTGGTCAGTCAAATATGACAGGCAAGCGTCTGCCACTCAGCTGGTAAGATTTCTTTCCGAATGCATCTCACTGAGCTGAACTGAGTTAATCTTAGGTGTAACCGGATACGGAATCACAGCAAGAGAAATGCCTTCTCGCTCTTGGACGCAGCCGCATTAGCCAGCACCAGCCCTTTGGATCTCTCTTGTGCTCAGTCCGGACCGGACTTCGTAGCTTTGTCGTTCTACAAGATATTCGGATTCCCGGACCTGGGGGCTTTATTGGTGCGGAAAGCAAGCACGCAGCAGATCTGGAAACATCGTCGTTACTTTGGCGGAGGCACCATTGATATGGTCGTGGCTGTCGATGATACCTGGCACGTAAAGAAGTCGTCCGCGATCCACGATCAGCTTGAGGACGGCACACTCCCATTCCATTCAATCATTGCCCTGGATCACGCTCTCTCTGTACATTATCAGATGTACGGAATGAATCCCATGGGTTTTATATCTGCTCACACAACTGCGCTCATAGCCTATCTCTACCACGAGCTGCAACTTCTGAAGCATGCAAATGGTCGTCAGATCTGCTATATTTACAAGGATGCCCGCAGCACGTTTGGTAATCCTCACACACAAGGAGCTACGTTAGCCTTCAATATTCAGCGAGCGGAGGGAGGATTTGTGGGCTACAGAACTGTGGAAGCCGCTGCCAATAAAAATGGTATATATTTGAGGAGTGGGAGCCTATGCAATCCAGGGGGCATGGCAGCGCATCTGAACTGGTCATCACTGTTTCTGACCATTGCAATGGGCAAAGGACATTCCTGCTCCACCCCCAAAGAATCTGTAATGGGCAGAGCCACTGGTGTGCTGCGGGTCAGCTTGGGTGCGATGAGCACAAAACATGACTTGCAGAGGCTTCTCGAGTTTATTCGAAGTACGTATAGTTCCAGTGGTAGGCTGGAGATTATAGAGGAGCTGCAGCGATAGATTGTTCAAGATGCGTTCCGAAAGTCGAGGTCTATGAGTAGCTCCTCGTCTACATCCGGCCGTTTCCCATCATGGACATGAGCCAGCAATGACATCGACAATGATCAGTCAATCGAAACGCTCAGAAGCAGTCTCGGGCCTGAAATCCGTCGCTTTGGGACAAATAAGTCTACCAGACGTACCCGCCGGTTTTTGCGCTCACAATTCAACAGAAATTACATCGCGTGATGGCGAGCTCTATCCTGTGCAGTCGTGCTCAGCACTGTGGCGTGAGGCGCTGCCACCAATCACGCTACCACCTACGATATTCACACTTCGGTCTCGCAGCAAGTGATCCACTAGGCCCGACAGGTCGCATTAGCACCTGAGTGACAGAAGCGCAACTGTCGGATGTGCCGAGTGCGCTTGTACGGCGTGCTAAGTACCTTATCCTCGATGGAATAGGCTGTGCTCTCTTTGCAGCACACCAGCCCTGGTCCAAGACCGCTGCCCGCGCAGTTCTGAGCATGGAAAGCCCTGGAAACTGTACAGTGATTGGATGGAATAAGGTAAATCAGAGGGGACCACTTGCTATAGCAGACCAAGCTGGACATTGTAGCGCGTTGGACCCCTTCCGGCAGCCCTGCTCAATTCTTCATTCATTCAAGGTTTCGAGCTGGCATGCAAACTCGGTGGTGCTGCCCGCCCTTTTTGCTGCCGCTGAACACATGAAACATAATTCCGGGGGCGCTGAGGTCTTGGCGGGGCGTGACTTCCTGATCTCCGCAATCATTGGTTTCGAGCTTGGTGGCCGAGTAGGGCTATCTCTAGGCGGAACTGACATGCTTTCTCGGGGCTGGCACAGCGTGTGATCCATTTCGGTAATCTGTTGCACTTTTGACTGATCGACGCTAGGGCGTAGTATTCGGACCTCCTGCAGCTACAGCTGCAGTGTCACGGTGTCTCTCACTAAAACCCAGAGAGGTTGAAGACGCCCTAGGGACTGCATGCACACAAGCCTACGGGCTGATGTCGGCCCAGTACGAAGCGATGGCCAAGAGAATGCAGCACGGATTCGCAGCACGTAATGGCCTCTTTGCAGCACTCACCTCACGTGCAGGTTACACTGGTATTGACAAAGTCTTCGAACGCCAATATGGGGGCTTTTTGAGCACCTTCGGCCAGGGGTCACAACCTGGAAGACCGATCACACCTCGGACCTTGAGCGAGGCACTGGGCAAATCTTGGAACTCGCCAGAAAGCATATCTATCAAGCCGTATGCTGCGATGCTAGGAACACACGGGCCGGTCGACTGCATTCGCGATCTACAGGTCCGCTTTCCCAACTTGGTAACTGATCCCTCTAGCATTAGGTCTATTCGAATTGAACAGTCCAAGGCGTGGTTTGGTCATGGAGGTCAGGACATCAGTCAGCCTGTAGATGTTCTAGGCGCACAGATGTCGACCAAATACTGCGTGGCCGCGCAACTGGTCGATGGCAGTATTATGCCCGCGCAGTTTTCGAAGTCTCGCCTGAACCGCCAAAGTATATGGGACTTGGTTCCGAGGATACAGACCGCATGCAAAGACATGTTCACTGGTGTCGACGGCGGTCGGACCAGACTCACTATGGAATTCAAGAATGGTACTGTCGCTACACAGGAAACAGATGGCCCGCGGACCACACGCAATCGATTGACAAATGACGAGATATTCGCGAAGTGGCGGACCATGGCGGACTGTGCAGTGTCAGAGAAGCGGGCTCGACGTATAGAGCGATTTGTGCTCGACTTGGAAAACTTGGACGACATCTCAGAGCTCGTGGCGCTGCTCGAGAGCAAAACCGACTGCCCAATTGATTGATTACGGAAGTATGAACGCGCCTTCGAGATCGGGCTCTCTGGACTGGTGATAATCCTCAAACAGTCAAATTGCCAGAAGCAGGACCCTAGAGATGTCAAAAATGCGGTTTTCATTCATTTCTAGAACAACGTACCATCGAATGATAGTCTTATTCGTGATCAGCCATGATCCATGATGAAACTCCAGAACGTCGTAGTATCGATTGTAGTGCTGTGCCACATCATGGTGACGTTCACCAACACTCCAATACATGCCGATGAAATCTGTGATAGCTTTTGCGCTTCCATCCGAATGTAGAGAAACACTCTTTGTTCCAAGAATATGGTGGGTGCGATAGCCAGAAAGTAAATCCTTCAGGAGCTCATCGATGGCTTTGATTCCCACGACTGGACCGCTTGGGAGCCCGAGATCAAGAAAAGGGTCTTGGGTAAATACATAGTCCAAGATTGGGACTGGCCTGCTGTCGACGCCAAGCGCAAATTCGCTGAGGGTGTGGTCGATTGCGATGTGGTCCCATGGGTCTAAGACTCTGGTGGAATTGTTGCTCATCAGAAAATCTTGACATGTAACGGTCCCAACGGACGCTAGCAGGAGTAGTGAGTAGAATGCCATGGTAGCATTCAATGGACATAGAGAACAAACCGACTGGATCCTTCTGGTCAAGTAGTTCCGGAACGCCCGGGAGTGGATCGCTACAACCTCCGGTCAGAGTTTTCTTCCATCTTATATATCACGCAATCTGCGTGTGTTGTTTAGTCCGCTCGCAGAAACTTGTTCATCGACTAGCAATGAAGACGGTTCTGAGTGCACTACACGAACATGTTAGTAGTGATGCGATGCAGCTACTACACAAGTATAGTGAGGTGCCAATAGCGGACATTAATTGCCACGTGGAGGCCATTGTAAGCATTCCTCCTGGGCTACTACCTCGCACGACTTACCAACAATATCTCAGAGGCAGCAAGGCCTAAGTATAAAGAATTATCCTTGCATAAGCAGCTATCGCTTCTTAGCACTTAGCCTTAGCAAGCACCGCTGTTACCAAGAAGTACTCCGGAGGGTGGCGGCAGATGATATATTCCTCGACGTTGGATGCTGTATGGGCCAAGAGCTACGCAAACTAAAGCATGATGGAGGGCGAGCTCAGAATCTTTTTGGCATCGACATCGAGCCACGATTCATTGAGCTGGGATTCGACCTCTTCCGCGACCGAAACACGTTGGAAGCCACCCTGCTAGCGCAAAATCTCTTCGATCGCAAAGGCCCGGTGTTCGAAAGCTTGGCAGGCAGAGTCGACATTATATGGGTCTCGTCATTCCTCCACCTTTTCGATTGGGGAACCCAGATATACATGGGAACACGCCTAGTCGCTTTGTGTAAAGCCAAGCCTGGCACGCTCGTCCTCGGGCGACAGCTCGGAAGCTGGAAACCTGGTTCATATCCCCTGCCAAATGGCATCTCTCAACAGCGAACTTTCTGGCACGATCCCAGCTCTTGGAAAGACTTGTGGCGTGAGGTTGGCTGCTACACCAACACATCATGGGAAGTCGACGCCACACTAGATGATGACGAGTTTGCGGATGAGACTTGTCTTGGATGGGGCCACGCCCAGATGTGTCGATTGCTGTTCACAGCTCGACTGAAAGAGTCTTTCGCAGGCGAGCTGCCGATGTCATTGAATGCGCAGAACTTATAAGGAGCCCTCGTGGGAGAGTGCATGAACCAAGAGTCGTTTGCTAGAGGTTGTTGTCCTTCAGAGTTGCCAAATGCCCTCTGCTTTGCTTCTCCCGTATCTTGACCAATGCTTCGAATGCTGAGACATCTACTTTCTTCGGCATCTCATCTTGTATCTTGCACGACTGTGTGCAATATAGCGTGGATCGCCCCGGCGATACAATTCTCCGGTCGCAAGTCATACTAGATACTTGTAAGTAGGTAGTAACAGCTAACTTGTAAGAGATGACAACATACCAATACTGGTCAAAACAGTCCATTATTACGAACGATCAGCATACAAGGTCGCAGCATGTATGTGTATATATATATATGTTCCGAATCTCGCCTGACTATCATGTTGATTTCTTGTGCTGTCGTCCACATCCGGAGACTAATGTGAAACTAAATCCGACGGCCGCGTAGACGGATCATGGGCACCGCTTCTCTGTCGATAGTGTCGCGTTCTATATGGAAAGAAAAGCTTCGAAAGTGGCGGTTCCAGGTAGTGGTTCCATCTCCGTCCAGAGGGTCTATCGTCCCTAGACCGGCTCGTGCTGAGATTCGTATGTCTTTCAGTTCTCCATGGATTCTTAGTTGCTCGCCGATTATACAAGCTGCATTATCAGTCACATCCCCCTCTTTCTCAAAACGCAGCCGCAAGCATGCAATGCTCGAGGGGAACTGTAGCTTGGCCATGTGCTGGAGGTCTGGGCGAGTAGGTGCTGAGGATAAGCACAGTGTAAGAGTATGTAGCTTGATGAAACCCCTCCCCTGGCCATGGGGATTCAGCCAACAGGTTGCATCTGGTCTAGGGTGGGGCGATAGGACGTCTGGTAGCCAGGTAGAAGATTTTGCATGCAACGCAAGCGATTGGAGGGTGAGTGAATGACGGCAAAGCTGCTCCTTTAATTCGTGAACCTCCGATGCTTGACAAATTATCGGGCCATTTACGAAGAGGCCTTTCAATTCTCGACAAGCGCTCAACATCTGAGTGAATGAAGGCCCGACAGTACGACAGTCCTCCACATGGAGAATCCCAATGCTAGAAGAGTTCCTCGGCAGAATCGAGGATCCATCTAAAGCCCACAGCTCCAGCCGGAGAGACCGAAGTGAAGGATGAGAAAATATCGTTGGTAGAACAGGCCCAATCGAGCGTAGTTCGCAATTACCACCAGCTGTCCAGGGACCGCGTAAAGTAAGAGATCCTAGCACGTTGCTGGGCTGCGACAACTCAAGCCGAGGAATTGTACTCGATCCGAATCGGCCAGAAAGGCCTGGATCTTGCCGACTCGTCGCGACCTCGACGCAAGGTGGGAGCGTTGCGAAATCAAGTTGTAGCTCGCGAAGCCTAGGCAGCATACCTAGAATCATCGCAGTTTCGTGGTCCTCTCCGAAATGGCCTGCTACGATGGAGGCTAGACCGTAGAACAGCCCTGTTCGACGATCAGGTTGACTGAGCACGAGGGACGTGGGTCGAAACGGTATCTTCTTTGTTTGGGCGATTGTCAGCTTAACGACCGCCCTTGCTCGACCAGGTACCCGCACAAGCCCTTCGAGGCAGTGCAAGATGTGGTTGCGTGGTGCCAAGAGCTGGAACAGATTACTCGAGGCCGGACGTCCTTCACTTCGGCGTTGAGGGACCAGCTTCAGATGGGCGTAGAGTAGGATCGTCGTAAGGGTCTCTAGATAGTGGTTGACTAGCGCAACATTTCGAAGATCGACTCGTCCAAGATACCCTAGGCATGAGAGCATGATCTCATCGGGTAGATTTTGCATAACTTACTTTGGGCTGCCATTTTACTACCGCGCACATCTCATTATAAGTTTCTCGACGGAAACTCCGGCAGAGTTAGAAGATCCGACCGCCTCGTTGTCCCTAATCATGTATACTAAGCTAACCGCCGCACTAACTACACAGAGCTCTTCTCTGACCTGAGAGAGCGATGCCATGAACGTCTAGGACGACAAGCCGAATGCGATTCTTGTGCCAAGGACATCGTGGCACTGGGGACGCGGGCATGCGAGGGGTTAGCTGGGGCATTTCTGGTCTACTATCATCTATCTTTCGGTTTAATCTTAGCTTATGACAACCATAGGTGGCGCTCTTGTAGGTAATAGGAAGAGGCAGCAGGGTTCAACGAAGCCTCAAGGTGTATTAAGTTAGACCTGCGACCTACATTGCATCGAAGCGGAAAGAACCATGATCTAGTAAAATTAGGTCTCTACCGATGGATATCATGTTGACTTTGTGTACAGTTTCAAAAAGGTTTTTCAGATATCACATTCTTGCCACCCGCACTTTACACATTTCCGGCGCTGTGACGCCTTCTCCTGTGCTTCCCGTGATAGCCTTAGCCAATTTTGTGCGTCGGGATACCTTTGCCACTGTTAGTCCATAGAGAAGCAGCGGCGCGGAGGCATCGTTCTTAGTGGGTAGCTCCCACATCATAGAGCGACAGGCGCGCTACCAAGCGACACAACCGCTCTTGTTAGGCCATGCAGTCACCGGGAAGCCTCCCTCGTATGACGTGTAAGTTAGTAGCGTTGTCGAAACTTGATGGAATAATTTGTTGTTCAATCTTCCTCATTAAAATCGACTGCCTACGCCACGATTGATATCGTCCGCCTTGCCCCGTCTTGTTCAACAAAGCTCTGAAGCCAATATGCGAAGTAATTTTTCTACGTAGGGTACAAATATGTATGTACGGACAGGTAACTTACGCCTATTCAGCATAAGCTAAGAGCTGGAGCTCACAATTGTGACTTGACAACGCTGCACAGAACTAAAACATTGGTTTGACAAGAGATTTCTCTGCATGGAGCTAAGCCGTTGAAGAATGAAGAAGAGTTTTCTATGTAACATCAGCGCTTGCATAGCTTGGCTATGATCCTGACTCTTGGCAGCCAGCTGTTCTTACAAGTTAGAATTAGCAAATTTTAGTAAGGTAGCAGTCCCCAGTCACGTCTTACTTAGCAAGCTTACAACTTACCACATGAATCATTCCCTGTGGTACATAGATAAGTCGGTAGGGTCATGCTTTCTCTACCCTAGCTGATAACCCTGCACCCAGATATGGTAGCATCTAGTAGATCGAAGTCACGACTGTGTGAGCAAGCGTCATCTCTACAAGCGCAGGACGAGGGCAGAGAACAAAGGGCACATCGAGTCCTGCCACCGCTCTCCTCACAAGAGCAGGCCGGGGACAATGGACCACAATCGTCGCAATTATCATCAGCGCTGTTCTCGCAAGAGCGAGGTGGAAGCGAACAATCGCCACGAAATTCGTCGGCGCGTCATTCACAGGCACAGGTGGCGAGCGGCCGAGAGCAGTTGCCTCGATTTTCCCCACCGCTGTTCTCGCAAAAGGCTTCTAAGGGTGAGCGACACCAGCCCCAGCACAACCTACCGGCGTTTGCTCCACAGTCGCAGGCCGGGAACAAACGAGGGCGCGTTGAAGACCCATCTGAAGAGGCTTCACCTCCGAAACAGAGGAAGATTGGGGATGGGTCAAAGCGACAAGTACCAGCGCTAGTTCCACATGTGCAGGCCGGGAACAGACAAGGACGAATGCAAGTCCCACATCAAGAGGCTGCACCTCCAAAGCTGCGAGAGATGCATTATGATCTGCTCCGAACACGTACAGAGCTGCCACTAAACAGTCTACAGACCCTAGAAGCTCGACGATTCTGGGAGCACGCGATAAAAACAGAGCTAAAAAATGTAGACATGTCCATTCCCACAGACGCGCAGTGGCGGGAAGTGGCAGGGGTGAGCAGCGACCTCCAAGTTTTTGTGCTTGCGACAGACCCTAACGTGATCGGTTGCAAGGTCAATGGGGGAGCAGGCGATCCATCGCTTGTCAAGCAGCAACTGGCCTCAATGAGATCTGGGGACCGGTCATCGGTGGTCGTGTGCATCGAGCCGAGCATAAAACTAGTCCACTGCTACGGTAAAGACATATTTCTTCCAAACACAGGAAATAAGGTAGCTGCATAGGTAGAGCTATTATGCGAAGCTCTTATAGCTTCTACGCTGTTTGTTATTCCTATTAATAGCGTCGTGGACTTTCCCATGCCTGCCATCCCGTTCAGCTGGAGGATAACGCTGTTTTCTTCCCTATACATCCGTGCTCTTATTCGGTCCAACATCTCCATGCACGTACTCTCAAGGCACGAAGAATCGTTCTCTTTGCTCAGCGCGTCAAACGCACCTTCTTTTACATGATTTAGGGCAGGTCGGGGTCATAGTGTCCAGTCGTATCATCTCTGTCGCCGTAGAGTGCTCCACCTTGCAACAACACACCCAGTGTCAAGAAACCAGCAGGCCCTTCTTACAGAAAACCATCATTTGCTCTGCCACCGTTCACAAGATCACACTGAATCTTTCTTATCGATATGTCACCAGGCTAACTACTATACCTACTCTAGGTTATCCTGTATGTTTAGGAGCGAGATGGCGGACAGGATCGCTGAGTATGTTACTGCCTCCACCGTAGTAAGTCGCACGATTCTTGTCCGCGCAGCTCGTTACACATTTGGAGCTCGTAGAGATTTTCCGCATCACGCTCGAGACGAGTATCCTTTGCAACGATTCGAGACAGCGATACACCAACTTACGTACACTGCGACTCTCGGGGCCAATTCGAGACCTTCCACGTCCATCTATAAGCATTTGCAATAAAAGAATGTACTTTGGAATTGAAGAGAACTCCTTCACTTGCGTCTCGTGAACGGCGCATTCTGTAACGGTTTGAGTGCTTGCTGCGGTTGCCGCGACGCACTATCAGTTCCGCAGCCTGCCACTGAGCTGATACTCTGTTTATATTGTAGACTAAGTCGGGAAATCGACTGTCAACCGTGCGGAGGAGAAAACAAAAGTAGTGTCAATGAGCGGGACCATAGGCTACAAAGAAGCGCGCATTCACAGCCAAGGTGTAAGGTACCCAGTAGTCTTCTAGCGAGCCGCGATTGGTATCGAGAGCGCTATAAGTTGTATATGCACTGGAAGATACTGCCTTCCAAGAAGCGCTTTGATACATCAGAAACGTCGCTGGCGTTGTGCTAAGTCAGTAAAGTGCTTCTTGGCTTGCGGGATCTTGCCTCAATCGGCTTCGCACATCGCGATATCGAGCCCAGTAACATTATGATCGTGCATCGAACACATGGGGAGCGCCATGTCTCCATTATTGATCTGAATCAACCACAGCGAGGCCCGATGGTGGCCTCAGTCCTGTTCCGGGCACATGGGGTACGACGCAGTACCTAGCGCCCGAAGCAGAGAACGCAGCGTACAGAGAAACATACTCTACACCGGTTAACGTATTCTCCGCCGGCATTGTGGGTTACGAATCGTTCATCGGGGAGTTACCGTGGCGTATTCGAGATACTTATCCGTTTCGATGGGCTGACCCTCCACCAGGAAAACGAGCTGCGTTGGACGATGCGAGCGACACCACGAGGGGAGCGAGCAGAGCAGCAATTGCGCGCTTTGGAACCACGATGACCAAATTCGCCGCGGATCCTTTGGACATAGTACAGAATCTGCTGCTCCAGATGCTTCGCGTTAATTCACAAGAGCGCATCACGGCTGCAGAAGCGCTGGAACATCCCTTCCTCAAATTCGCAGGGCGCGATATCGAAGAAGACATCAGAGGACGCCCGGGAAACAAGCGACAGCGGAACGGAGGATGAGAGCAGATAAGTCGAACCGCGGGCACAGATGTGACAAGGACGTACGCTGTCAGACTGCAGCAGAAGAGCTGCTTGCCTCTTGTTTGGCAATGTGGTGGGTTCTACGTTGTTTGCAGCCTATTATTGTCTTGCCCATCAACATGAACGTGTCTTCCGCGCGATGTGATTTGTGGTTATAAACCGTCACTCACAAGGTGAGAACACATCAAGCCGTTAGAGAGCTATAGGATCGGCCGCGCGTTGCGACGCCCTCTCCCACACCCCCATCGCGACCGAGCCCGCGTTCCATCTCGCGCCAATCACCACTCGCCTCCTACTCGGTCTGGGCCTATACATCGAGGGCGAATCTCGGCGAGCGGCCGTCGCCCCTCCCACACGAGTCGAACGCCATCAGGACGCGTTGTACGTGGCCTGCAAAGACGACCCACAATAGTCGATCATGCCACGGAACGCCCTTGGTATGGAAATTGGCGTCATGGAATCGGCGTGAGACCGCTTTGAAGGCCCCCGGCAGCACCGACAGGTCTTATGCAGGTCGTGCGCCTGTGCGGTCAGGCCCTGCTCCATCGCAAGTCATCTGAAGGCTGCGCCGCACCCTTGCTCGACCTGCAAAGCCAGCGCAATCCAGGACGATGTATCCCGGACCTCTGCATACGTCATACGGGCTTCGTCCTATACTCACAAAGCTTTGGAAGACTGGACTCTGCGTCGCACTACGATACGTCGTGACGATATCGATGTTTGAAGTTACGCGGCCGCAGTTTCGAAGTTCGATGCCAGAATCCGACAGACGAGCATGACATTCCTCCTTGTATAGCGAGCCGCCCTACGTTGCGAGCCACATCAAGAACTTCCATCCGTACGCGGACAGGTAAGTGCTCTCTGGTCTGCGCTCGTGTCGGAAACCATCCACAATTTTTCGATTCAAGACCGGCCGCATGTGAACCAGTACGCTACAGGCTTAAAACATAGTGCTACTTTAAGGACTACAGATGACATATAGAGGTATACAGCTCCAGACGAGGTATCGACCAAGTTCCGCAGTAGGAAGACTAACCTTCGAATCGCTCTTGCTCACCCACCAGCCCCTCGTCGGCCATCACCTTGTCAACCTTGTAGAGACCCCCTCTTCAAAGTCTTCTCAAAGACCATAGAAAGATGCTGCCACTAAATCATCTTCTAGCTTCCGCTTCTTTGCACCTAAGCCATTCGTCGTTCTCGTTGCGTGTGTTGTTTGGCTCGGCAGCTCAGGCGACGTTCTCTGTGCGACTGGTGATTTGCCTTCGCTAGAATCGAAGACAGTCTGATCATCTGTCAAGATGTGCCTGTCATTGCGCGCCCATTCTTTGACAGATCTGACAAATGCCTCTGCGTTTTTGAAGCAGTGTATCGGTCGGTCGCAGCAATCTTCACCTTCGCAGAAACCATCTATACTGAATGTTGCCTGCCGCTTGCATGACGCAGTCTTCAATAACATCAAGAATTCGAAGCGAGTCTGTGCATTGATGCTCAGGCTTTTGATTGGGTCGAGTTGCAGGTCGTCGTGGCCTGCACGGGTGTGTGAGCTGTCGTCGCATGCGTATTGGATCAGATCCCCAACAACAACGCTGAGATGGGAGGTGACGTAGTGCTCTTCGTCCCAGGACAAGAGGAGTTGTCGACTAATGGCTTCGGTAATGGTCAACAAATAGTTGCTGAAAGGGAAGGGCTGTGCTGCCAGGTACACCATCTGAGGCCCCCGAGGACTGTCAGACACATATCTGTGCCCCTGGAGAAACCCGAGATGCGAAGTTCCCCTGACCATGCAACGCCTCAAGTCCGTTTCAGTCATCTCAGTAATGTGCAGGAAGACTGCTGTTGGGCTCTTCAGACGTTCCAATGCGGGTCGAATGGACTCCTGCGTTGCGCCGAAAATGATGATGTATAGCATTCCATCAGCCCTGAAAGGAACGGCGGAGAGCATGTTGTCTGGCGCTTCTGCGGGCTAAGACTTCAAGTATTCGTGGAGGCCCAGTTGAGGTGAAAGATGTGCTCGCGTCGAGGCACAGCCTAAGTAACGGCCTTTAATATATGTGTCGAGGTGTGCCGATATGTCGTGAAACCTGGTTCCTGTGCACGGACGGACGAATGCTACGCGCAGCATTCCACTCGTCCGTGCGCTCAGCTTTTGGGGTAGTCTAATCTGTGGTGGAGCAGTATCGTTCTCGAGGGCACTGCACTTGCTGCGTCCCGTCCACTCGCCGCAGATCAGATATCGCACCATACGCATTGGCTCTTAGGCACGAGCACAACCGGCAGTGTTGCGAGGTGATTTCTGCCCAGCCCCACGGCTGAGGGGCCAAGCCTCCATACCTTCATAGTGCAGGGCTATGCACCGAGATAAGCTGGCGCACGTCATGCACCTGACGCCTACTTCAGATGCGGGTGGCTTTTCCAGCCGAGCTCAGAGGTAATTTCGTCAGGCAGGGGTGTTGTGCCAACCAATGCCGCCCTGGACTTGTTTTTGCTATCCATCTTCTTCGAAGCGGAGCATAAGCTGGCATAGGTAGCTCAAATATGATGATCCTCGTAGAAGCTCGGGCAATAAGCTGTATTACAATGCAGGGCGTATATTAGCCGTAGAGAAGCACTATCAGACTTGCATAGGAAATTGATCGACATGTTCCGGTGCGTTGAACTCTGGCACGACGACACAAGCGCGTGATTGAATTGCTTGACCAAAAGGCCATGGATAATGAACCAATGGTGCTAATAGTAGGGCTAGCAACAATATTCCTGTAAGTGATCTGTCGCTATGGATAATCTCGGCGAACAGAAAGGCGCTGAACAGAGTTGGTGACCCGCCGCTACTCCATCTCTGTCCGACTTGTCTCATGGTGTCATGTGCCCCTTGGCGATGCTCGTGCATCACTGGCCGATAGTACTCCACGGATGTGTTCTCCAAACCGAGCACCGGTGCTACAAGCAGGACTGTTCGACGGAGACTTCATACCGGACGGGATTTATCGCACGTCTAATGTACTGATCTTAGCGGCGCGGTGGCAGGTAAGTCGCAGAAAGTGGTTGTGAAGCTCACGAGTGGTGAAAATAATAATTTGCAGCCATTACGGCGATCAGATGCATATTCTCACCCGTCAATGAAGATCAAGCATCGGGCTTGCGAGTTGAGCTCTGTACCTTTTGCCAAGACGGTGAAATATAACTCGGCGTGGTTTTGATCGTACATCTCCAAGCGTGTGCTGGCTGCCACGACTCCTTCCTCGACAATCACAGAATATAGTTCATCTCCATACCGTAACACTCATCAGTCTTCGGCCTCATGTATTCCTACGCAATTCTTGACGCATGCCTTGATCTGCCCAAGATCCAGGCAGCCTTTTGCGCCTGTAGTAAATGCTCATTTTGGGACCATCGCGGTCCCAGTCTGGCTTGCAATCGAAGGCCCAGCTTTGGAAGCTGGGGTAGATACCCCGTGCAAGCTGTGTTCCTGCCATAAGAACATCATCCGTCGTGTCTGGAATAGGCGAGATACTGATCGTGTCTTCTAGAGGCTGAGAGCGCAGTAGGGCGTGCAGGTCGGACAGGAAATCGTCTGCCAATCGAGGCATCAGGCGCTCGACGGCGCGCTGAAATAGACAAAAGCTACGGCTTGGATTGACGAAGAAGGGGTAAGGCGGAAGGCCGTGGCCGGGACGGAGCTCAATTAGACCAACATATATCCCCGTCGTGGATCATCGCTTCACCGTCGCGAAGATGGAAGATCCGATGGAGTAGGCTTGCACAGAAGTTGTGATGCGCATGATGTAGCAGAAAGTGGGCGACTACCTCGGTACCTACTAGGCTGAAAGCGTGCACCAAGATAAGAATCAGAGATCGAAGGCAAAAAGGTCAAGCAGATGGTAGAGGCCCAGTCTTTCGCCCCTCAAAGTATTTACTGTTCCGTGCCCACCTCGCAGCTTTTGCGCGCATCACGCTAGCTGTTCCTGGAGGCGAAACTCTTCGCTTCTAGAACAGACCGCGCGACTCTTGTTGAGCCGCTTTTCTCAAGTTAGAGTATTCCTATTGGGCTGGAAACGAGCACGGGCATTCACCTTTACGCTCATTGCCATACAGCGCCGAGACTAGAGACCGCCCTGTCTCGATATTACATCACCCGCATCTTGCTCTTTTGTACAGTGCTACTCATACCCAATTCTATACTTTACGACACTATCTCCATCACTGATCACGGCAGGAGGTCAACCTTGATGTGGTTCTTCTTCCCATCGCTAGTCGCCAGCGTTGTATCGCCTGGATCATTGTGGCTGGCTTATCGGGGATACCGAAGGTAGGCCCTTAGAAAACTCAAGCTTGATGCAAGCCAATTCTTCATGAGCTCGGGACATTCGCTCGACTCATCCCGCCTCCAGTAAATAGTGCACATAGCGTTCATGCATCACTCGACTCAGACTTCAGGGCTGGATGTATGTCGGTCGATTCGCACAATGCGCTCCCTGTCCTCTTTGATTGGATAAAGACTGAGATGTATATCGATATCGAGATAATGTACAGGATCATACCAGTCTAGTGCCTCTGCTTTCCTCAATCTTGCTTTTGATCCCATCTCGACTGGTTCAGAAACTTGTACCAGCTCCGTTGTCTTGTATTATCGAGACCCGCCTCAGTGTGAATCTTTGGCCGGTCAAGCATTAGGCAACTCTAGGATCTCATTGGGTGCCTCTCCGGTACTAAGCGCACAACATGCAACCCACAGCGGATAGCTCCTACCGTACAAGCAGGCGAAATGTTCGCTCAGCAGTGCCAAGAAAAATGTATGCTCGCTGATGTTGTTTGATGGAAGAACATCATACATAAGGCAAGCCTAGGTCTGTGCAAAATCTAGTGCGGCTCACTTCCTCCCTAACAACAATGTGTTTCTTGCGGCAGATTGCCAGCCGCGGCTGGCAGAAGATTCAGAGAATGTATCAACAAGATCTTGATGGGCAGCAGAACTGTTGCTCAGCGCTGGAAGAGCAAAATCGTTCTAAGGATGCTACGTCGAGCTTTTCGGTCTTACCAGGACCACCGCCAAACGGTCCTTTGCCTCCTATACCTACTACAAACTCTCACCAGGCAGCCGTGTCCTGCTCTTCGAACCAACGGCCTACGCTGCCGCAGGGCAATCTTGTCTCTCAGCCGACAATTGCAGTACACATTGTGCCACAGCCAGGAACAATCCATGTTTTCCACCAGGCCACGGCCCACCTACAAGCAATTCGTGAGACGACAAGCAAGGCTTCTCCGGACCATTAGATCAGTTGATCAATCTCCCTTTCGAGACTATGTCAGTCCTCGTAGATCGCAGACCTGGTAAGGGCATGTCAAATCAGCCGAAGATGCACATGACTAACGGCAGTGTACAGCTCAAGGTCGAGCGTCAAGAAATGCATGGCATTATCAGAATTGAGTACTCGAACACCCAGGAGGTTATCAGGGGTGTATCGTCTGGCCTGGGGGCTCGGACTTGCGGGATTTTGATCAACTGGTTGACATTTGTGGAGGATGCTATGTCGTAGCAGCTGCCGTCGACGTCGACCTAAGATATTTCGACAATAAGCTGCACTACTGCAGTTTCATGTTGTACTAAGCATTCCTTGCTGGAAATTGGAACTTCTCTGTATCGAATCGGCGTGTTCTCGTTCGTCCCTGATTACTATGAGGAAGTCTCGAAGTCGTATGTGATTGCCAGTCATAGCAGCGTGCCCATCGGATGGCTTCACTTGGCTTCTCGGTGCAACGATGATTATCATCGCTAAGTGAGTCGTGAGCAAAGCAGTACTAGGGATTTCCTCGTCACGGCATACATACTGCTTTTCCAAGATGAGACCAGGTCTGTTTCCCAGTCCGGAGCTGAGATGGCAATTGCTATGTTCTGGGCTAGTGCGCAACATTGTGGCGTGCCCCGTGCGATTAGCTCACTGCTCTACCGTTGTCGGCTGAACTGACATTAATGTTATCGAGGTAGGTCACATCGTCGGCAAGGTCCGCGGAGCGTCTCGCCTCGTCGCGCAGCTGCGCCGTGTGGTCGTGCTCGGTTAGGTGGTGCTGGCACGACCAGTAGCCGTCGCTCGTCTCATGCTGAGCGTGGCCGTCCCATAAGTGTAGCGTCGTGTAGATGACAATGGGGAGACTAGCTTTGCAGCGAATTCTACTTACTCAGACACTGCAATAAGGGGAGAAGAGGAGATCAGCATAGATGATCTGCTGTCGGCCGCCAATGTTCGAGAAGTCGTTCGGAACATATTTGTCCGAAGCGGATATAGGCAGATGTTGAAACCATGTGACATGGGTGGCTTGTAATCAACTTACAAGGTTATTTACAAGGAAGAGTTTTATTCCTTGGCATTCTGTAGTAGATAGAGAGGAGGGTACCCACCCCCCTCTGCCACTTGATAGGCGCGTTATGGAGTCGGTTCTGAACCACTGGCATCTCGCTGATCACTCCTTGATTACACGCTAGTATGGTCGCTGGTCCAAATATCAGCCCTCCCTTACTACTATTATCGAATGGAATCAGCCCGCGAATGGAATCAGCCCCTGTAAGTTAGGGCGGGCGCCGGCTTCCGGCGTTGCGGCTGGCCCCGCAGGATGGTGCGCGTCTCTACGCGTCTCTACGCGTTAAGCTGGCGGTAACATCTGTCCTCTGCTCCGCGTCACATACGCCTTGTCTGTCCCCGTGTCTAAAGCAACGCGCTCTACGCAATAATAGAGGCAGCCAGCCTGTTCTACTACCTGCCAGAATACCGCATTATAGTCTACAAAGTGTACTCCTATGCTTTGTGACCCTAGTAGATCGAAGCTTATCTTAAAGGGAGCGCGCACCGGGGGCGTTGTCTAATAACCTCTTTACCTTCTAAACGCCTTTTCGCTATTACGAGAGAGGTATAGGGCTAGGGAGAAGTGTATCTCGATCCCCTAGCGTTCTAGCTGCCGCAATATCTGCCCGCCGCTATCTCGGAGCTGCTAGTATATACGGACGGCTTCCGTTGCCGACTACCTAACGACCGCGGTAACTGCTTCTACATTTCCCCGATACTAGAGACCCTTCGGCATTACTAGCGCCGGGAGCACTACTAGGGACTCTAGCATAGTTAGCGCGGAGGCTTAGGGCGGGCCCGACGGTAGCTGCGAGAGAGCCGGCGAGCTAAAGGTATACGGCCGGTCCGTTACTATTAGCGCTTCTTTATATAGGGCTCGCACTCCTAGTATATAGAAGTACGGGAGTCCGAGGAGCATATACAACCTAGTCTTAGTCTAGTCCTACTATAATCTCTCGCAGTAGAGGTTCGGGGAGAGCTAGTAGTACTAGAAGGTAAGCAGCGTTAGTATAAACAGGTCCTGTATAACGAAGGGAGCGTAAAGGAGGTCTCGCTATAGCTATAGCTAACCCGGTGGCCCTAATACGTAAGCGGCTATACTCTGCCTAACCTTATAGACCTTGTCGCTCTACTAGACCAAGCGGGCACCCCGGTCCTCTATATCTTCTACCTTAGTATAGACCGACTTGTAGAGGAGGCATACTAATCTATATATAAGGACCGGATTAATGTCTTTAACTAGGCACGGATTAACAGCTTCCTCTAACGGCTACGAGCAAGCGACCGGCCGCTAATAGTTAAGCTATAGAAGTCTACGTACCGTATCTATAAAGCGCTCTAGAAACGGCTGCTCTACTTTGTCTAGCGGACTGCCCAGCCCTATACAACGATCTAGCTCCGCCACTAATTAACTCCTCGCTAGATAGACGACCTTAGAGAGCTTACTATCTAGGCAGAGAGGCTATTGCAGATCCCAGCAGGTACGGAGGCTACCGCCGTGCTCTAGGCTCGCTTGGCTATCGATACAAGCTGTCTTAATTTCTATATATCGCTGCTCGACCACGACCTGACCGGAGATCTCTTTAAGAGCGTAGTAGTTAGCTTCCTTGTAGTTAACGCTATCGATACAGACAAGATGACCTTATAAGAGGCCTTAGCGTATACACCTAAGCTGTCTGCCTTTATTAAGATTGCGCAGATGCTGGTTATCTAGAAGGCGGTCGTTGCTATAGACGCTACGGAGGTGGAACATCCGGCACAATGCATTAACGAGATGCGCGAACGCTTTATGCTCTATAGGTGCCGCTCTCCATTTAGCTAGGCAAGCCGGCTACGTTGTTACGCAAAGAAGGTACGCGACTTAACGACGTCGCTTGGATTCATTAGCTAGAAGGACGACTAATAGACAGTTAGCTATAAAGACGTACAGGACCTGAGCATAACAGGCTTCCGCAACTTTGTCCGTAGGCAAGTAGAGAAGATATAAAGTATATTAGAGGAGCTCTTACTGCTCCATCCAGAGGAGCACCGCCAGGATCTAGGGGTTGCATTTGCTATATACCGCCTAGTTGACAATGCTATAGAGAACCGTAGCAGATAGAATTTCCTGCAATATAAGAAGAACCTTGTAGGAGAGCTGCCTATAAGAGATACCTGGCTATTTGACCGTGTCTTAGACAGCGACTAGCTCTAAGTTGAGTTCCTAGAGAGGATCCCCGTAGGCAAAGCAAAGTAGAAGGTGGCTAGCGTGCGTGCCTATTAGGAGAAATTCGACGTCTTCCTAGAGCGCCTACTGCTTCTTATACACCTTACGTCTGGCCAGCTAGCCCGTGGAACAGAGATATTAAGCATCCGCTACCATAACACCGTATATAGGCATTATCGTAACATCTTCGTAGAGAATGGGTTTGTTAGTACCGTTACCTCCTACCACAAGGGCTACACCGTAACTGGATCCATAAAGATTATTCACCGCTTCCTGCCAAAGGAGGTTGGCGAACTTCTATCCAAAATTTGCCTTTGCAGCAAGAGGTGCCTGCCTACTCGTATAGTTCATACCGCGCGTACATTCGATCCCGGAAGACTGCCTTACCGATCCTGCCTGCCCATTACCAAAAGTCGTCCAAATCGTGCCAAATTGAATCATGTTATAGAACTCGATCGTGCAAACATGTTTTGTATGTGAGGTTTCCGTATTCAGCGTCGCGTTCGAGCAAAAAACCGTGTCAAAGATGGGTTGGGGTTAGTAGTTTACGCGTCGAAGCGGGTGCGACATGAGACGCAGAGGAACGCAGCACGACAGATACCCATGTAGGGAGACACCGCGAAGAGCGCGTATAGGTAGAAACGATGGTCTGTGCCACCTCAGGCCTTGCAACGTGTAAGTGAATAGGAGTTGGTTTGGGACACAGCCTCTCTTAGCAGCCATGCTTGGACCACCGGCCATGCTTGGACCACCAGCCCTGCTTGGACCGCTATGGCATCGTGGATGCAGGCATAGGCGGTGTAGGCGGTGGTGTAGGCGATGGTGTAGGCTGCTAAGAGGGGGCCAAGGCAAGTGATTAAATCACGAGTCTGGGGGCCAAAAAATGAATGGAACGGAGGTTGGAAGATGCCCCGAGCTTGCTGTCGAGCCTCATTAAAAAACCTTCAGCTGGTCTATCGCCTACGAGGAAGGGAAAAGAGTGCTGCGATGCAAGCCGTGTTGGGCCTTAGAGCTTCCACCCGTATAAGGGTAATGGTGACTATCTCAGTGGCAGCGGGTGCCCGGTCTGGAAGCGGTGGTTCAGACGGTAAATAGTCGACTGAGGTGTGGTAAAGTATAGCCGAAAAGACTCAGAGGACCAGCGACCAAGAAGCTTGATCTCTGCATCCGTAAGCCCAGTATTGGCTGCGTGCTGTGCGGCTCCGCGACGGATTGAGTGACCTGAGTAGTCGGCAGAGCGGTAGCCCGCGTCCTCGAGGCGTCGTTTGATAATCCGGACAAGGGTGTACTTCGGGAACCCAGAGTCTGCGGATAATTGAAAGAGAGGCGAGGACGGATGTGCTTCAGGCCGAAGCTCTAGTAGCCGCCTTACGTGAAGGACAGGGCATAGAGGCGCTCTTGTAGCTGCGATAGTAATTGTAACGCCTTGATGATCGGTGTCCGCCTTGGACCGTTTCAAACGTAAGACCAAGTGATCTTCTGCTATAGTAACATCGGATCTTGTAACTGCTGAGCCCTTACTAGCCTCCGTATGCGTAATTTCGCCGAGCCGAAGGAATCCAGCAAATGCAAGGGTGAGAGCGGCATTGATAGCAAAGTCGTGATCCCTCTGAGGGTTATGTACGATAATTGAGTGGAGCATGTCTGGCAGGATCGGAAGTCGGTCTTTGTGAACCGTTGGCCGTAGGGATTTTGCGCCTCGTAGGAGGCGTTTCACAACCGGCGATAGGGGGTGCGGGTCCAGACGTAGGTCCACTTCAAAAGCTCTCATTGCACTAAGATAACCTTCGATCGTAGCTGCGCTAACCCGTGACATGCCCCCAGCGCCCATCGCACGGTCTACAATATACTGCTGGAGCACAGTCTCCTGTACTGGCCATGGCCGAAAGCCTCGCATTGACGCATACTGTTGCCATTGTAGGATTGGTGATTCGTACGCTTTCCTCGTCGTTGGTTTGAGGCCGTGCCACATCAGCACCGCCCACTGGAGCGAGGGCGGCGATATCGCATCGAGCCAATGTCTTGGTGGTGGGAGTCCTACCAATTCGGGCAAAGATCAGCTACTGTGTCAAACCGAAGACGTGACAATGCGTCCGCAAGGGCATTGCTAGCTGAAGGGAGCCATTCAGCCTCAATAGAGAGGCTGTGTTCGAGACAGTATAGTAGAATTTGTCGGAGAAGGATGTTGGCAGGGCCCCTGACCGTGGTCTTATTTATTGCGGCCAAGACCGTCGTGTTATCAGTGTGTACAACAATCTGGTAGGACCGCCACTGCCAGTAAGAGAGGGCTTCCAGCACTGCACGAAGTTCTGCAGTATTGATATGCTCAATAAACGTCCGGACAGTAGCAAGAGTTGAAAGCCCGCTAATTTCGTGGGTGTGATTACGCCAGTCTCTACTGCCGTTGGCGTACCAGAAGGCACCGAGGCCAAATGACGAAGCGTCGGTGAATAGGTGGATGGTTGGTAGCTCCGGTCGGATTAGTCGTATACCATTTGATAGTCTAAGCGCCTGGAGCCACCACTGTAGGTCCTCAATAATCCCGATGGGAATACGTCGCCGGCCGTGAACAGGAATCTGTGGTAAGAAGGCCCACAAGGAGGCTGTGTAAGACCTTCCAAGGAATATGACCTTTGCTGACCATGACAAAAGGCCACCCAGATGTTCGATTTCCTTCCTCGAAGCACTCTTTTGGCAAAGTAACCGTTGAATTGCATGCTGCGTACGCAGGGCCTTTGCAGGAGAGAGGCGGGCTTCCATGCGCTCTGTATCGATTGTTATGCCCAGGACCTCAACTATTTTGCCCTCCACGTCCTTAGACACGTTGTGAGGCACGCCAAGGTCTAACGTAGTAGATATCCAAGTGTCGCGGACTGGTTGTGCGCTCGAGGAATGAGCAGGCAACAGGAAGATGAAGTCGTCTAGATAATGGAATAGGGCGAGGTTTAGGGCCCCTTCAAGGATCCAATGGAGGCCCTCGGCAAAGAGGTTGAATAGTAGTGGTGCAGTGCAGAGGCCGAAGGGAAGGCAATTTTCCGTGTACAGGACTCCTAACCACTCAAAGCCGAGGAGCCGTCTTTGGCAGAAGGCGACTGGCACTATTCTGAAGGCGTCCTTTATGTCGCGCTTTATGATCAAGGTGCCAGCACCAAGACGGCGGATTTCAGTCAAGATCTCATCGAATGAGGCATATTCGATAGAGCTGTATGCATTTGGTATTCCGTCATTGATGGAAACCCCTGGGGGAAAGGATAAATCATGAATCCGGCGCCAGCTATTGTCTGTCTTGGGCACAAGGCCTAGTGGCGACGAGATAATTGCACCTGATGCGCGAGAGATGCGACCGAGCCGGAGGTCAGAAGCTAATTTGCGTGTGATCTCTTCAGCATCGTGCCTCGAGGACTTGTGGTTTGGCGAGCGACGGGGGATGCCGCTCCCTTCATAGCCGATTGTTGCTCCAAAACGAATAATATGGAGGATGCGTACCGGCAAGCTGCCCGGATACCCTCTTAGCCGTTCGACCCATGCTTCTGGACAGAGAGGAGAGGGGTTCTGTAGAAGAAGGTCCACTGACTGACAGGGATCAAAAGATAGGACACAGTTTGGCCGGGGGAGCTGAAACCCTGGAGCTCTAGCTGTAACTCGAGCCACCTCTGTCCTGACCCGATCTCCCAGTCATTTGTTGCAGTTGGCGACGTTGTGACTAGTGGCCTGGCAGCTCGAGCATACGTGGCGGCGGTTCCCAGGGCACGGGTCAGTGCAGGAGTCTTTGTTCCAATTGTTGCAGATAGGTATTACTGTTCCCGACTTTTGCTTGCTCTTAGATAAAGAGGGCTGCACCGCAGCGGCTGTCTTTGCTTGACCAAAGGTGTAGCTTGTAACCATGTAATCCGGCATATCCCACGCAGAAGGTTCCAAGTACCCCTTATATCTCGCTGAATCCATCGCGGCAATTGCCAGGCTTCGAAACGCTGGCCAGTTAAAATAGATAGCGATCTGCTGGATACGCCCATGGAACAGGTAGATCGCCTGAAAGCAGGTATGCGGATGTGTGTCGGCAAAGAAGGTTCCTATCGTAGTTGAGAAGGTAAGGAATCCCTGTGTAAATATCTCCAGGCTAGAGATCTCCTCTGCTTTACCAGTCGTTGTTGCGACAGTAAGTTTGCTGCCCTCAATCGCTACCTTTTGAAGCACCTCGTCCATATTGCCGCGAGTTTGAAGGACCCGCAGTCTTGCCAAGTTGGTAGCCTTGAACTTGAGCTCGTAGATCTCATTGAAGGGCTGGGAGGCACCCCAGGATACGCCATCAAAAGCCAATTACGAAAGGGAGGAGTAATCGCACCTATAAAAACGTCTGGCTTATCGGCCAGGTTGCCTGAGATAGCAGGGATAGGGGCTGTCGCAGCCACTGCAGCAGCGGCATTTTGACGAGCAACCTCCAGGCGGTGCAGCTCAGCTGCGTGGCGAGTTTCTTGCTCCTGGTGGGCAATCGTAAGCTCTAGCTGGCGCCGCTGTAGTGCTTCTAATGAAGGAGGAGGCGCTTCTTCATCATCGACCGTAGGAGCAGAGTGTGAGGGCGTGCTTGGTGGCGAGCGTGAGGGTGAGTGTAAGCGAGATCGTCTTCGACGGCCACGTCGATATGATTGGCTTTGAGTATTATCATCAGCCGCTATCGAGTCCCGGTGACGGGCAGGAGCCCTTCTTGTCCGTATTGGTCTGCTAGACGAATCTGCCATAGTAGCAGAATGTTGCTATATGGGTTGTTAGGCCAGAATCCAAGCTAAACACTCGACAGCAGCTGCTCAGGAGGTAGTGAAGGTGTTGTCAAAGGAAGGAGGATTCTGAGAGCTCAGAAGAGAGAGCTCAGTCAGAGCTGCGTCCTTCCGCACAGACCACCCAACCTTCGTCGACCATCGCCTTGAACATCGGATGCCTTTGAAGATTTGGAAGCCGTTTGATGATAGACGGCGTTGCATGAGGGGTGTAGGATAACGGATGGCATTGATGTGGTGTGGCCAGCTTTGACCTGCTGGGTTTCATGGACAGATGGTCAGTGCTTTGCCATGATCTCCGAGATCTCCGAGCGCCTGCCACTGATGCCGTAGCAGGCTTGGAAGATCTCGGTTGGTGCTGGTCTCAGTATTCAAGGTTATCATATCTGTTGATTACTCTGAAGGATTCACGCATCTGCGATTGCTGGATCACACTGGTTGTAAAGTCTGCAGAAGTACTCGAAGAAGCCGGGTTTGTTGTCTCCTCTGGCTAGAACAGAAATTGGCAGAGAGGTAAGGAGGACCCCAGAGCGCTCTACAGATATAGTAAGTCGAAGGAGTAGCAGGGATGGTGTTATTGGCACTCATTACTGCCTGTAGGCGCTAAGAGGCCGAAGGTTATGCTGTGTTTGGAGTTTTGGTGTAGGACCACAACTCATGTGTGCGGCTACAAAGCACATTTTATATTGTTGAGAGAAACGATGAGTCTAGTATCACTGATCTGGAGCGGAAAGCACTTCGCGGATAGCGGTAGACAAGGGTATGAATTTCATTCGATGGAAGCAACTGGACAAGGAAATACTGGTCGGCCTGGAATTCGACGGGCAAGATGAGCAGTTCTTCCACGCACTTTCCAATTCGCAAGATAATGATGAAATGTTGATTATAGTAGGATCTGATGGTCAAACTATCGATTCAGCTTATTTGGTCCGCCGGTGGGCTGATGGCAAAGATGCTGGCTTGTTCCAAGATCGTGTTATATTGCAGTACCAAACCGTTTGGCGAATGGCCTATGCCCAGCGATAACGATATTTCTCGCGCTAAGCGAGATATGTAACTGCAGAAGGGAGTGATGGCCTTGCCGCCGTGGCTCCAGACCATGATGCCGATCACCTCAATTGGATGAGAATTCGGGAGAACAGGATCGCTGAGGTTGCGAGTAAAAAGACGCATGATCGGCTGTAGGATAACCGCTGCAGCGAAGTATGCTGGAAAGATCGCACTCTGCAAGTGTGGGACGTCATGGTCGATGGAGTTGGCGAAATGCCCGAGAGCCACCTTCTGACAGCACTGTCGCAAAAGGCACAGCAATTGTTCATGATTAGCGACCATCTGCAGCTGAGGCCAAAGGTCAAGAACTATGCCCTCATGATTGAACGAGGTGATGGCTTTGATCTGAACCGCTCATTGTTCGAGAGACTGGTCGTCAGTGGACACCCGCATACTGCGTCAACCAAACAACACCGCGTGCGGCCCAGGATTTCCGCACTGGTCAGACAATGATGCATTCAGAGCTCGAGAATAGCGATAATACTCTGTCGCGATCAGACCTGCTCGGGCTTCAGAGAGATGTTGATTACATCAACCATAATGTCCTGAAGTATCCGACGGCCAACTGGAAGACCCCAGGACGAGAGCTCGACGATTAGGGACAAAACATGTTTGAAGCGGAGATTATATTCAAGATTGTTGAGTATTTGGCTCAGCAAGGATGAAGGACAGATGATCAGGTCGTCCTCACTCTCTATCTGGATCGACTAAGATTGATCATGGACGAAACGAAGGACAACCATGATCCCGTGCTTGGAGACCTCGAAAGATCGGAATGACTGACGAGTGTTTCGCGCGATTCGCGTCTGCCATCCCCGAAGCCGCGGCGTCGCAGTACAGCACGCATACGAGCCCTCTCCCTGCTGACTCCGACGTCGCACAATTCCTACGCAGCTATAGTATGGTCTCGACACTCCTAATATATGTTCATACATTCTTGTCTATTCCTACCTATCGGATTGACGAGCTCGGCTGGGAAGAGACTTGGCGACCTATTGTCTTTCACATCTTCGCGTTCGTTGAGCTCGGCTCGGCAGTGGGGGCACGACCTGTACTATGGAGCCGTTGAAGTCGTTACGTTTGCAATCTCTCACTTCTCGTCAGGACTGGCCGCCGACGTTTACTAACACTCACGACACAGGGAGGAGCGTTGTGGACATTTCCGCGTCTGATTCGAGTCCTGCATTAGATGCGTGAATCTTGGGAGAGTCGGGTCGACTTGGTGCACGCGGACTATCTCTATGTCTGAGAGGCTGCTACAGCGGATGGCCTGGAGCATACAATTTACTGGGTCGAACGCCTAACGCGGGCACTCGCCGCGATTAACAACGTCTCGTGTCGCCAGTCTGGTTTCAATGCTGGTTTGAGACCTGTGGAATGATGGAGGGCGCCAAGGGGAGCAAGCTATCTCGCTCGAAGTCGCGCGTTGTATCTGGAGACAAGAGGACTCGAGCGGCTGGGCCCCGCCCTAGGCGAAGAAACACATAGGGAGGGTGATCCCGCGTACTAGGTCAACGATCATCGTCATCCAGACGTGGGCACGGCGGCGATCTTGTTATCTCTGTTGGGGCCAGCCGCCGATCTCCAACATGTACGGTACCTCCGCCCCTCTTTATATACTGCTGCTTGTTATCTAAAAGGGGTCTTGCGTGTTTTTCCGCAACTTACCTAGGCCCGACTCTCCTACGTGGCACTCCTCTTAGCCTTTTGGAACGACGTTTTTGCGTAGACTGCGGTTTATCTGACATTTAAATGGGTAGAGCTGATCGTTTTCGAAGCCGTCGTGTAGAGCTAACCGCGAAGTTTCCTCGACCCTCGTGTACCGGCGTGACAGTCTGCAACAGTCCCAGAGGTCTGGTGCAATGGTTACAAGGAGGGCATTCGGCGCTATCGTCGCTATACGCTCCCAAGGTCGCCTGTCCCACCACTGCTTCTCCCCTGATGCATACAGTGCGAAGCGATCCTGTTCTCCGTTTTGCTGCGACAAGACCTGAGCTCTTCGTCTTCATCCACCGCAAACGCCAAGACTCAGACGTCGTACGTCAGTGCAGAGTATCGTGGTCTGGCACAGCATTCTTTATTCTAGGGCAGTGTCGTGCTAGGTCTAGTCTGAATTCACGTGTAACTCAAGGTCCATCATTGCAAGCAGACGATCTGTCAAACCACAGTGCCATGTGCACGCGATTGCTGCAAGCCACATCATTCCAAATCATACTCGAAGCTGCTCACCACTCTTCTGCGCTGGCCTCAATGTGCACATGAGAGTTTTTTTCTCCCACAGCATGTAGACCTTCTGATCGCTCCACGTATCGCTCTCTTCGCACAACTGTAGATCGAAGTTGTAAAGTACGGTCGCTAGGATTAGCCGCATCTCATGCAACGCAAGATTCTTACCGATGCAGTTCCGAGGACCAACAGAGAATGGCTCGAGACTGTCGAGACGATCGCCCTTATACTCTGGGTCGCCGAGCCAGCGTTCGGGTCTAAACTCGTATGGTTCCTTGAAGGAGCGCGCAGACCTGTAAGTTGCGAGTTGGTGCACCCCAAGCGTTGTACCTTCGGGCACGAGTTCCTCGTGGATCATGACGCCTCCCTTAGGTACTTTGCGTGGTAGGAGCGAAGGGACTGGTGGGTACATTCTGAGGCCTTCGAGGAGAACGGCATGCATGTATTTCAGCCGTTTGACAGACTCCAACGTGATGTCTTCCGAGCTGCTGTGCGCACTTCGAATCTCTTGTGTAACCTGCTGGAGCTATTGTGGGTTGCGGAGCAGATAGTAGGTGACGCCCGAGAGCGCGGTCGCCGTTGTCTACGATGGGTTAGCAAGCAAGTGAGCATGACTATCGACGTCACGTATCTCTGTCCCAGCGGTCATGAACAGTGAGGCGGTGCTATGATGCTCCTCGAGAGTGAGTGCGTCTGGACCTCTACTTTTCTCAAGTACCTTTGTCCATAAATCGGGTCGTTCAGGTGTTATTGCAAGCCTTCGATCGACCCTCTTCTTCGAGTAATTCCAATGCTCTGCCTGCTTGACACGGACCCTTTCATTCCTCATAACCAAGACGTTGATATACCACTCTGCGAACCAGCTAGTCAACTTGACGGCTCGAAGACGGACGAAATCCTTGATGCCTAGGAAAATCGCTGTCACCCAAGTAGAATACTCGCCATTCTCGAGCATCTCTAGATCCTCGTTGAATGACAGATCTCCCTACTTTATCGTTAATTCCATTCGTCCAACGTGGCAAGGCTTCCTAAATTTACCATGATGTCGAATGTGGTGCCTAAAGAAGGTAGGCCGTGGTTAGCTAACTTCTGACGCATAATTATGTGCTGGCAGAGGCATTCTTCTTACAGTTGTAGTATTTGAGGATGTCTACCCTCTCTCCATCGCTCATTTTCTCTTCTAGCTTTATCTTCATTTTTTCGGTCCATTGTTTTAATAACGGCTCGAGCTCCCTCAGGGTCTTGTCCGCAAAGCTATAAGATAGTATTTTGCGTTGTCGAGAGTGGGTGGCATCGTCGGAGTTGATCAAGTCGGGGGTATTATTGAACGCCAAACTGTAGAATGATGGATCTTTATAGACTCCAGCTTTTCCACGTTTCCGGAAACCGTAGATATCTTTGAATGATTCTGCCCCTCCAGCGCACGATAGCTTAGTCGGTGAAATACGCACGATCGGACCGTATTTTTCATGCAAATCCACGTAGTCGTTAGCTTCATTGCCTTTGTACAATGTTATCAGTTCCGGATATCTGCTCAATGCTCTGAAACGTGGACCTGGGAACTTCCAGAGAGGCCCAATGTATGCAACGTATATGGCGGATATGATGGTGTAGAGGGAATAAAGTGCAAGGAAGTAGCCTAATAGTCTCAAAGCATCCGCCCGTGAGAGGCTGTGTGCGGACAGCTCATCCGTCGACATCGTGTGCTGGATTGTGAAAGACTGGTAGAGTCGGCAGAGATTGCACCGCATATATACTGAAGCTTGCTTTGACACTACAATTTCAACGGCGTCATGTCCGGTGCGCAGGAACAACTTCGCTGCTGAACTCACGTGTATATTCGGCACTGCGCTGTATTTGTTCCAGATTTATGCATCGTAGGAGGCATAATTGCCCTCGGACTCTCGTTTTCGTACCCTTGAGGAATAATGACAATCTAAAACAATTTCCCTATTCAAAATTTCCTTTGGCACTCAGCCCACAGTTCCTTTACAGCCTTTATGTAGGAAGCATCACGACTGCGCATATCTGGTCCCATGGGGTACGGTGCAATCAGGCACGGTGCAATTAGAGAAAATATCCCCCAAATAGCCCCAAACTCGGGCAGATAAAAGTTCCAATACACGGGATCATATTTTGTATAAGAGGTTACCGTATAAAGCGTCGCAGTCGAGCAGGAAAAATAGTCAAAGATAGTCGGGCGGTTTTGAAGTTCGCGCGTCGAAGCGGGTACGACAATAGACGCAGGGGAGCCCAGCACAGCAGATACCCATGTAGGGAGACACCGCGAAGAGCGCGTATAGGTAGAAACGATACGCCGTAGACATGTGAACGTCGAGATACGCGTCGAAAATTGCAGAAGCGATCGAAGGGTATCGTAGCCCGCACCCGTCGAAGGACCCGTTATCTAAGCACCGGCAGACAAGAGGGTATTAGTAGCCCGGAAGAAAGTACGCAACCCAAGTACCGGCAGACAATAGGGTGTTAGCAACCCGGTCGCCGGCACGAAGAGAAGGCCCGTAACCCAAGTATGTAGACTAAAGCGTTGGCAGCCCGTAAGAAAGCACGTAACCTAAGCACCCGTAGATAAGGAGGTGTTGGCAACCCGATCGCCGGCACGAAGAGAGGGCCCGTGACCCGCGACCGACCCCGTTTCCCAAGCACGCAGACTAATGCGCGATGGCCACCGAGTATTTCCACCATTTAAATGAACGGCAAATTGTCGTGTGCAAGGAGTGTCGTGTTGCGGTGTGGCCCGACCATATATATGGTCATTTGCAGGGCAAGCCGCATAGGATGCCACGGTGTCAGGCCCAATCCATCGCGGACGAGATTCAGTTATGGCCCGGCGTAATGTCGCAGCAAGGCGAGTTTTCGGTGCCCAGCGGTATTAGTGAGCCGACGGCGGAGATACCGTTGTACACCAGTGGATTGAAATGTCGAGTCGACCCAGAGCGGTGCGCGTACATATGTCGCCAACACAAAGCGATGAAGAAGCATTGGCGGCAAGCCCACCAGTGGGCAGTCCAAGGCCGTCGAGGGGCGGGTAGACGTAGGCAATCGACCCGCCACATAGCAACGCGGAGGGAAGGCCGTGCAGCAGGTCTATTGCCAGCGGTTTTTCGCCCAAGGCCCGCATTCTAGTTATTTCGAGGTCCGCCAGCCGGAAGCCATATCCGTAGAGCAGGAGGAGCCAGACGACAGCATCGACTATGGCTCCTTCCTCTCACTAGTGGTCGTGCATTGTCCCTGCATAGAATATCCTGTCGAGCCTTAGACGTATGCCGTCATGGTAACCTGTTCAGCCTGCTCTTACGCGCAGCAGCAGGTCACTTCTGGTACTGCCCTACAGCCAGCTACACGATTTGCGCTGATCATCCGACAGATCATCCGAGAGATAATGGCGAGGGCGAGTACGTTCCTAGTGAAACCGCTTCTTGGTGCGTGATCTTCGGACACTGACTGGAAACAGATGAGACAAGACATTTACGATGTAAACTTGGACAACCCGACCTGCGAATTTCTGAACTTGCTCGAAATGGATAATGGACTTGCCACGAAATGGACTTCCGTTAGCTTGCCGCGCTCAACTAGCAATAACATCGCAGTGTCCGCAAAACGATAGGCACTGCATTTCCGTAGAATGGAACATTGACTGGGACTATGCTGGAGTACGGTCGACAGCCCACCCTAGAGCGGGCAAAGCATCGCCGAATATCTTCCCGGGCTGTTCGCGATTTGACAAGCAAGCAATGTCCTTGAAGTGTGTCCAACAACAATTTACCTCTCGGGTGACTTGCCCAAGCATTCCTGCCGGCAAATGTTTCGACTCTTTTAGTGCGTAGACAAAAATTGTACGAGCAGGGACCAAGCTGCCATATGTGCCGCATGTGTTTGTTGGACTGCATTAACCAATAGAGTCTAA
Source organism: Septoria petroselini (assembly GCA_022559915.2). Taxonomy (NCBI): domain Eukaryota; kingdom Fungi; phylum Ascomycota; class Dothideomycetes; order Mycosphaerellales; family Mycosphaerellaceae; genus Septoria; species Septoria petroselini. The sequence goes on from JAFJTQ020000087.1 coordinate 50,884, forward strand.
CATGGGTTCCGAGCATTCGGTCCTTAATGCGGGTCTCCCTCTGTATACATCGTGTTGGTCTCCTTCTAATCACGCCGATGCCATATAATAGCCCTATACGGAATCGAAACTTTACCACAAACATAGACTTCAGCAGGGGAACGATACACCGGTTGGGATGTTATAGCACATAGCAGATTATGCTATCGAGGTCCTTCGGGCGACAACGACGATATGGTCGGCACCGGTGCCACTAGTAGCTAGTCGCGGGACGTGGAGGTCTTGACTTGTAAGCATGGCACAAACATATTGCATAGTGCCATAGTGTGCGTCGATTTGGCTATGGCACAGGATCTCTCGCTTCACTCTACTTTGGCTGTTCTTTCCCGGCATAGCAGTACGTATCGCGCACGAACTGACTTTTCCACTAGGCTTCTCGCAGCTAAGAAGGCCTTAATTCTCGCTTTACATAGCGGTTGATGCCGTGAAAATAAGTTGGACCGTCGAAGAGCCAGGGTTGAATTGTGCTCTATACCTTCGAGGGAATGTTTGTCCCCTCATGTACGTAGTCTTGTATGACTTCCGGGCGTCGATGCTGCATGTGCGTCTCCTTCTGTCTAGATTGCGTTGTTCTCCTTCTAATCATGCCAATGCCCCTTGTGTGTTTCGAGCCTCGATGTTCCATGTCGGTCCGCTTGAGTCCAAACACCCCTTAAGCACTAGATGCTCCACTATTTGGACTAGCGACCACACTAGCGTGTAATCAAGGAGTGATTAGCGAGACGCCAGTGGTTTAGAGCCGACTCCACAACGCGTCTATCGAGAGGCAGAGGGGGGTGGGTACCCTCCTCTCTATCTACTACATAATGCCAAGGAACAAAACTCTTCCTTGTAACAGACCTTGCAAGTTGATTACAAGCCACCCATGTCACATGGTTCCTACACCATGTGCGTCTCCTTTTGTCTCTAGTGCATGTGTTGGATTCCGTCTAATCACGCCAATGCACCGTGTTTGATTTGGACCCTTGCGAAGCAGTATATATACTGCTCCAAATCTCTCCTACATGTTTTTAAGAATCTTGGACAATACTCCTTAACGCTCATCGCTAGGCTGCTCTTTTTCCGCATTCTTAGAAGAAACCTCATATCATAGATATGCGTCCTACTTGCTTCTTGTACTACGTTCTAGCATTCCTGACATGTTCAACCTTTGGTCAACCAGTCGAATATCCCAGAGATGTCTCGGCGAATTCTGAAGCGAGTCCGATGATCAAGCTAGGCGAAGCAAGAGTTCCCAACACATCCCATAAGGACCAAGCACCACAGTGTGCCATTGTACCTGTCAACCACGAGGACCACATAATTTCCAACAACATCGGTCAGACAGCCAGTTTCTCAGATGGTGTCGAGGTTTCTGTCAACAACCCGACCTTCGTCGGGCACAACAATAGTGGTCGGGAGACGAGAGGCATTATCTTGGACTTCAACAACCCTTCTTGCTATACGGTTACGGTCCAGGTGATCGACCAAAGGGGCGACGCGAGGCAAGTAACTATGCAACCAGGTGATCACCCGCAGCTACTTTACGAACCTGCACAACCTCAAGGGTCTCGTTTGGAGATACGCTGTGTCTATGGGCAAGTACACCGGGGTGGGCCGCATTCGGTTTGATAAAGTAAGTTATTTCTATGAATGGGTTAAGTTATGCTATAGCCCTGTTTCGGTACTAACAGATAGGCTTAGGGCTTCCCTATCCAAAATTCCCTTTGGCACTCAGCCTAGTGTTCCTTTACAGCCTCTATCCAAAATTTGTTAATAGAGTCGGTACTGCCTGTTCACAAATAGTATATATGGAGCGAATTCGGGTTCGAGGTTAGACCGAGAAGAGTATAATCCTAGTAGTTATAAGCGGCGAATACATCGTATAAGCAATGCGCTATCGGACGGCGTAGTCTAGGGCTTGGTTAGGGCTTGGGCTTAGGAGGTTACTTAGGGAACTTGCGCTAAGACTTACATCGGAGGCATGCTAGAGGTCTAGAGACTTACGTAGTATCCTGCGTATTCCAATAGAGCAAGTTTTGGTAGCGTAGTGTCGCGTCAAAGTTGTACGATTCTTGGTCGTCGCAACGTCGAATGCCAAGATTGCGACCGGACCCTAAGCTTGCACGCCTCACTACTATTATCGAATAGAATCAGCCCGCGAATAGGATCAGCCCCTATAAGTTAGGGCGGGCGCCGGCTTCCGGCGTTGCGGCTGGCCCCGCAGGATAGTGCGCGTCTCTACGCGTCTCTACGCGTCAAGCTGGCGGTAACATCTGTCCTCTGCTCGGCGTTACATACGCCTTGTCTGTCCCCGTGTCTAAAGCAACGCGCTCTACGCAACAATGGAGGCAGCCAGCCTATTCCACTACCTGCTAGAATACCGTATTATAGTCTATAAAGTATGCTCCTATACTTTGTAGCCCTAGTAGATCGAAGCTTATCTTAAAGGGAGCGCGTACCGGGGGCGTTGTCTAATGACCGCTCTGCCTTCTAAACGCCTTTCCGCTACTACGAGAGAGGTATAGGGCTAGGGAGAAGTCTATCTCGACCCCCTAGCGTTCTAGCTACCGTAATATCTACCCGCCGCTATCCCGGAGCTACTAGTATATACGAATGGCTTCCGTTGCCGACTACCTAACGACCGCGGTAACTGCTTCTATATCTCCCCGATACTAGAGACCCTTCGGCATTACTAGCGCCGGGAGCACTACTAGGGACTCTAGTATAGTCAGCGCGGAGGCTTAGGGCGGGCCCGACGGCAGCTGCGAGAGAGCCGGCGAGCTAAAGGTATACTACTAGTCCGTTACTATTAGCGCTTCTTTATATAGGGCTCGCACTCCTAGTATATAGAAGTACGGGAGCCCGAGGAGTATATACAACCTAGTCTTAGTCTAGTCCTACTACAATCTCTCGTAGTAGAGGTTCGGGGAGAGCTGGCAGTACTAGAAGGCGAGCAGCGTTAGTATAAACAGGTCCTATATAACGAAGGGAGCGTAAAGGAGGTCTCGCTATAGCTGCAGCTAACCCGGTGGCCCCGATACGTAAGCGGCCATGCTCTACCTAACCTTATAGACCTTGTCGCTCTACGAGACCAAGCGGGCACCCCGGTCCTCTATATCTTCTACCTTAGTATAGACCGACTTATAGAGGAGGCATACTAATCTATATATAAGGACCGGATCAATGTCTTTAACTAGGCACGGATTAATAGCTTCCTCTAACGGCCACGAGCAAGCGACCGGCCGCTAATAGTTAAGCTATAGAAGTCTACGTACCGTATCTATAAAGCGCTCTAGAAACGGCTGCTCTGCTTTGTCTAGCGGACTACTTAGCCTTATACAACAATCTAGCTCCGCTACTAATTAACTCCTCGGCAGATAGACGACCTTAGAGAGCTTACTATCTAGGTAGAGAGGCTATTGCAGATCCCAGTAGGCATAGAGGCTACCGCCGTGCTCCAGGCTCGCTTAGCTGTTAATACAAGCTGTCTTAATCTCTACATATCGCTACTCGACCACGATCTAACCGGAGATCTCTTTAAGAGCGTAGTAGTTAGCTTCCTTACAGTTAACGCTATTAATGTAGACAAGATGACCTTATAAGAGGCCTTAGCGTATACACCTAAGCTATCTGCCTTTATTAAGATCGCGCAGATACTAGTTATCTAGAAGGCGGTCGTTGCTATAGATACCGGGGAGGTAGAACATCCGGTATAATATATTAACGAGATACGTAAACGCTTTATACTCTATAGGTGTCGCTCTCTATTTAGCTAGGCAAGCCGGCTACGTGCTTATACAAAGAAGGTGCGCGACTTAACGACGTCGCTTGGATTTATTAGCTAGAAGGACGACCAACAGATAGTTAGCTACAAAGACGTATAGAACCTAAGTATAACAGGCTTCCGGAACTTTGTCCGTAGGCAAGTAGAGAAGACATAAAGTGCATTAGAGGAGCTCTTACTGCTCTATCTAGAGGAGTACCGTAAGGATCTAGGGGTTGTATTTACTATATACCGCCTAGTTGACAATGCTATAGAGAACCGTAGTAGATAGAATTTCCTACAACATAAGAAGAACCTTATAGGAGAGCTGCCTATAAGAGATACCTAGCTATTTGACCGTGTCTTAGATAGCGACTGGCTCCAAGATCAGTTCCTAGAGAGGACCCCCGTAGGTAGAGTAAAGTGGAAGGTGGCTAGCGTACGTGCCTATTAGGAGAAAGTCGACGTCTTCCTAGAGCGTCTACTGCTTCTTATACACCTTACGTCTAGCTAGCCAGCCCGTGGAACAGGAATATTAAGCATTCGCTACCACAACACCGTATATGGGCATTATCGTAACATCTTCGTAGAGAATGGGTTTGTTAGTACCGTCACCTCCTACCATAAGGGCTACACCGTAACTGGATCCACAAAGATTATTTACCGCTTCCTGCCAAAGGAGGTTGGCGAACTTCTTATATACTATCTCTGGCTAGTCCTGCCATTTGTGTAGAAGCTGAAGCTTTTAGCCTTCCGAGACTCAACGCCAGCATCACCATTTGTCTAGGCTAAGGAGCAGAGCCAGGAGCCGTGGGACAGTGCACGGCTTGGCCGCATCTTGAAACGGGAGTTCCAAGAGGAGCTCCAGCTACCTGTTACGCTGCCAGTCTACCGGCACCTCGCAATTGCAATCTCACGGATGCACCTGCCCTGCGGCGGCTTCAAGCGCGATTATGAGCGAGAAGACACTGGATTCAACGCAAGGCGCCACCCGAGGTTTGACAATCAGTCTTCACATGGCTCTTGGACCGCAGGGTCAATCTACGCGCGGGGACTGCAAGAGGCAGCAGGTCATGTGGAGGAGAGGAAGCGCGAGTATCGCGCAATAAGCCGGGAGTGGCATGAGTTTTTAGGCTTTGTTCCCACGTCTCTCCCACTGCGAAAGCGGCCATTAAGCGATATTACTAACCAAACCGGGAGGGTACAGAGACGGAAGGTCAATAGAGGGAGTGTTTATATAACTTCTTTGGACGATCTAAGTAATATAGATGCGGAGGTTACGGCTTGGGAGTTTTAGCATGCCTTTGCGACCTAGCCTCTTCCCCATGCGCAAATGCACCCAGCCATCCCTCCATTTGCCGGCCAATCACCGTGCGACCTGTGCCCGGCCTGGGCCCCGAGGCATCGACAGGGGAGCCGGGCCAGCCGCGGTCGCGTCGGACACCAGCACGATGCGTCGCTGCAACGACAATACGCGCGACGGGAGACTGCCCGCCGCTGCGACGTTCCCGACATGGCGTCGACGGGGGACTACTTCGATCACCTCCCGCGATACCGGCTGATCCTATGCAGATCGTGCGCCTGCGCCGTCTGGCCGCGATCGATCGCGAGCCACTTAAAGGCGGCGCGGCATTCCTGCTCTGCTCGCGAAGCCCGCGAGGTCCAGAACGATACCCTACGACGCTTTCCGGACCTATACATGTCTCCGACGGACTTTGCCTTGCCCGAGGCTATCGACAGCCCGGTGCCGGGGCTGCGACTGTTTAACGATGGCTACCGGTGCCGGCTCGAGCTCGGCCGGTGTACTTTCGTCACTCGAAGCCTTGTGACTTTAAGGACGCACTGGCGTGGAGCGCACCACTGGGGCGTATGCCGATGGAGGGGGAATCCCGACCGACTATCGCAAGAAGACAGAACGGCAAGGCGAGCACAAGCTATGCGAACCGTCTCCTGCCAGCGCTTCTTCCTCCAGGGCGCGGGCTCGAGCTACGTCGAGGTGCTGCAGCCGAGTGACTCCCTAGGCACCCCCTTAGGCGGCAACGGTGAGCTAGGGGCCGAGTCGTCTACCGCCGCGGTCTACCGCGAGCTCGCGGCGCTCGAGCAGGAACGAGAGGACGGCGGCCGAGTAATCTACGATACGGCCAGCGCGAAGCAGGTCTCTCCGTGGCTGCAATTAACGCGATGGCCTCGCTACTTGAAGGGCTTCCCGATACGAGACCTCGCGGCACTTGCGGCCGCCCCTACGGCGCCTACGGAGGCTGCACTCGCGATACTATGCGAGAGCCTCGACCGCTGCGTCGAGGCGGCGTACCAATCGATCTGCGCGGACCGCATTAACGCCTTCGATCAGATGCGAGTTAACAGTTTTCTGCAACGTCCCCGGGCCTCGGACCGGCCGCTTATAGTAAAGCTCCAGAAGTCGACGTACCGGACGTATAAGAACATCTAGAAGCAGCTGCTCTGCTTCGTCTACCGTACCGCGTAGCCGGCGCAGCCTATCCGGCTGTCCCACCAGCTTACTAGCCGCCAAGTCTGCTGCTTGACCGAGGCCATAAGCTACGCCGACGCCTTGCGACAGTCTTCGCAGGCGCGCGATAGTACCGGAACGCCCGAGCCGTGACGGGAGCCTAATGCGGCTACTAAACTGAGTCGAGAGGCAGACGAGAGCTCCCTCGATCTTTGTATCGCGCTCTTAGATCACGATCTAAAGGGGGTCTTGTTCTAGAGCGCGATCGTCGGGTATGATGGAAGCCACATGCCCGCAAGGTATGGCTGTACTACCCGAGATCTGGCAGGACAAGCTTAGCGAACTTTTGGGCGAAGAACAGCCTCCTAAGAGCAGGACACGCAGTGATATGAGAGCAACCAAGCATAATACTCGAAAAATTGTAGGAAGGAGACCAGGAGGACCTCGAGCTGAAAGTGCCACATGCACCATTGCAATACATGTCAAACGTGAAACGGGCAAAGACATTACTTTACATGAGCAAAAATCTGTTATTACTGCCATAAATGCCTCCAGGACCTTCTGCAGATACTCGGAGTCATCTGCAGTGCCGCTAGACTAGACGACCCATAAAACCTTGCTCCCCTAGAACCGATTCTACATGTCTAGCTAGAGCCTCTACGAAGCCTGTTTGGTTATTTTGTTGGATTCGCCCTTCACATTAGGATCTAAATCTTAGAAGTCTGGGCATAGGTGCAGCTAGCACCCTGTTAACCACGAATCGTGATTGAAGTATCTCTAGGAGACCGTGAACCCCAACACTAAGTACTGCATTATTTACGTATCGGATCGGTATCTTCATCCTCTAGAAACCGCTTGATGACAGAGATTACGTCTAAAAGCGATGTAGTGGCATGTAATTTGGCAGCAAGGACGATGCTATTCGGATCCTGGAAGATCTCCTACTTTCTTTCCGTATTGAGACTGCTAATTATTTAGGTAGTACTACGATCTGGCTGTAACGAAGATTTGAAAAAGGTGCCATCTTAATGACGTAAGACTCTGGCTTGCGGTCCGGTGTTATCCTTGCGATAGACGTAAATAGAGAACAGGAGGGCACCGTCTCTAATACTGCGCTAGAGGATTCTCGCGAACAAATATAAGGCATGACCATTACGCCTAAGCACGGGCAGATCACGGTCCAGTATCATCCGCAAGCTGATTCTTACGTTATTGCAAAGGCTTCCAGTTGTATTAGGCGCCTCGCCTACGAATTTCTTGCCTATCGCAGTATCGAATGCTTTCGAGGCTTTTTTCGACTCTAGTACTCTTTGAAGTTAACACTGAATGCAAGTAGCGTACGCAAGGCCACCCCGAAGTCTTCCTTAGACGACTCCGCTCATATTAGGCAGGAATCTGCTTGGGAATTCGAGTACGGCCAGTCTTTCGCAGAGGCAACAGATCGTAACGAGGTGAGACTTTATACGGTCTAGTAGCGCAGATTCATTTCTTATAGCTAAATGCTGTTCACTCCGTTAAGACAAGCCTGCCTGCTGTCCTATCCCGTCAATCTCGTCGTCTAAGAAATATGTAGTGGCTTTATAAGCCTCTCTTAATGTGGAAGAGTTTCCTGTCGAGTGCTCTCGTAAGATGATCTACCGTTGTCGAGTTAGGAAGATCGTCTACTATTCGCGCTCGAGCACGATCTTGTGGCTACAAGCATGCTCGTTCCTCCATCCCGACCAATTCGTGTCCGGGTCCTCATTATTAGAGCCGTTCCGCCCAGGTTGTACGTGTCGCCAGAATTTGTGAGACAGAGGGCTACTAACGGGGAGAAAACCAAGCTATCTCTAGCGTCTAGGTTCATGATCTGATCGAACATCGTCTGCCGCTCAAGAGCATTAGACCCTAGCGCCGAGGCTGCACCCAAGTGATCTTATATGGCTTTGAACCAAGCCGGAGAAGTGAATTGATGGATAATTGACGTCGTGCAGAGATCTAAGAGTGCTTTTGAGATCGTAGGTTCCTATATTGCAACGACAACTCGCGTACCGTTGTGCCTCTGTTCTCGAATGGTCCCGAGAAGTCTTTGAGCGAAGTTTGTGGCCGTAGGCGACGCCGTTATGTATTTGTGAGCCTCGTCCAATGCAACAACCATTCCACATAACGGCCGACGCTCTTGAATCAAGCTGAGGCAGATATCGAACAGTATGCATACCGTTCCTGGATCCAGAAATGGGTCAGTGAGATCCACAATGGTCAGGCTGCCAGGATCCAACTGGAATAGGCATGTTGGAGTCTGTCTTCTACTTCCCCCTGCCGTGATCAAGAAGCTTTCAAGAAGCGCCAGTCGAACTCACCTTCCCAACAATGCGTTGTCTTGGATCTCTACTTGCTCAATGCTCTTTCCCCCAACCGCAACTGCAGCCTGCCCTCTATCAATTTATGGCCAATCACAATCCGCCTGCCGCCTGTCTTGCGCCCATGACTCGACAGGGTATCCCGGCGAGCGGCGCCGACTCGCGATGTGCAGTCGATGTCTGACCGTGCATGTTGGAGCGTCGGCGGTGGCTGGCCCAGCCCGACGGGAATTGCACCGAGTTCCCAATCGGGACCCTCGGTCGCCCGCCCCCAATCGCGCCGAGCTTCTCTAGCACGTCAAGACTCTACCTTCCGATCAACTTCTCGGTTTCGAGCACGTTATGAAACAAAACCACGAAGGAAAATGCGCGCCCCGGCCCTTGCCCCGCCGGGTCGACCGAGGGCTCGTTCCGAGTATGCGAGACTTGAGTAGGGTTTTCCGGTCCGGCGCGCTGCGGGTGGGAGATCGCGTACCCGCCGAGCATCTCACCTCACCTCCCATTGGCATCATAACGCTATGCGCTGATAATGTTGCGGCCGCGAAATACGATGCAGCCTATGTGGATGCATTGCAGTGATTGACTCCCCATGTTGCAAGTCTGGTAGCCATGCACACCTTTCGAGACACTCGAAACCCACGTTGAGTGCGTGGAGGTGTTCTGGTCGTTCCCATCGAACGTTGTCAATTTTGCAAAGACAACCACAGTGAACTTACGCCCCGTATGTGTTGAACATAGTCCACGGTCAGTCGACTCTCTCACGTGGATCACCCGTACCAGCAAGGCGTGGCGCTTATAAGGTCGTCCGCCCTCACGTAACTCATACCAGACGTCGATATCCATGCGGCCGAGATGATGTGCAAGTCGTGGCAAAGGGTTTCGTGTCTTTCTGCGGCAGGGCGTATCAAGGCATGACTCCCTCCAGTCAAAACAACGTGAATCATTGTCAGGTGGTTAGCAGGGCACTGAATCTGCTACCTAGGCGGGTACCTTTGGTCGCCTTGCCACTCAATTTGCCGTGCATATGCGCAGTATGCAGAGCAAGCATTCCAGGCTCGTCTGCTTGGAGTCTTGGCATGCCTCGGAGTGCCGGCGGGCACATCGCCAAGACCATTTCACTCGCACTAACGTGCTTGATAAGCATGTGCATCAGATAGGCATGTGAATCAACTCTATCAAGTGTCCACCATTACTGTCAAAACGCGTCCATTACTCTACAATTATACGCGATGAGCCCTCCAAATGAACAAGCCGTGCAGAGTGCTGTCCATGGCTACCTATCAGGTCGTTTTCCAAGCGTGCGACGCGCTGCAGCTGCGTATGGCGTCAATTACTCGACCGTCAACCGCAGAGTGCGTGGCACGCCATCAAAGGCCACCACACCGCCAGTAAACAGAGCCCTGACTCCTATCGAGGAAGAGGTGGTTTATCAGAAGATTCTGGATCTTGACATGCGTGGATACTCGCCTACGCAGGCTACAATCAGAAGCTGGGCTTCCTTAATTATAAAGCCACGGACAGGACAAGATGTTGGACAACGATGGGCCCATAACTTCATTCGACGCTATGCAAGCCTAGAGACAAAACTATCACGACGACTATCAAGTCAAAGAGCCAAGAATGAAGATCCTCAGGTGATTACAGAGTGGTTCAGGCTCGTGCAGAACATGATTGCCTATCATGGAATCACAGAACATGATATCTACAACTTTGATGAGAGTGGCTTCAGGCTTGGCCACTCTCAGAACACGATGGTTGTTACTGCCACAGAGCGTAGGCAGCGGCCTAAGGCACTAGTATCTGATTCAACACAATGGCAGACTGTAATCGCCTGTGTTAATGCACAAGGGTGGTCAGTGCCTCCATATGTTATCTTCTCTGGCAAGGAGATGAATAGAGCCTGGTTCCACTGCCTGCCACACCAATGGAAGCTTGGAGTTAGCCCTAAAGGCTGGACATCCTTTGACCACGGAGTAGCCTGGATCAAGCACTTTGATGAGTACACAAAGCATAGAACTGTTGGCCAGAAGAGACTCCTTATTCTGGATGGCCATGACAGCCATATAACTCCAGAATTTGAGTCATTTTGTAAGGAGGAAGGCATTGTTACTCTCTGCATGCCACCGCACTCCTCTCACCTCCTGCAGCTACTAGATGTCGGCTGTTTTGGCCCACTGAAGAAGGCCTACTCCAACAGAATCACAAGGCTTGGCACTGCTGGCTATCACTACTTGATCAAAGAAGACTTCCTCCCAGAATTCCAACATGCCTATAACGCTGCATTCAGCTTGTCAACTATTAAGGCTTCCTTCAGAGGCTTAGGCCTGCTGCCACTAAACCCACAGGCTGTGTTATCCAAGCTGACTCTGCGTCAAAAGACACCTCCTCTACTGCATCAATCTTCATCAATGGACTTACAACAAACGCCTTATAATCAAAGGCAGGTAGTTCAGCAGGCAAGCCGGATTAGAGAGAGGATTGCTCAGCATCAAGGGAGCTCACCTACACCAATTATTGAAGCAGTAGACAGGTTGTCAAGAGGGTTTCAAAGATCACAAGCTGCCATGACTCTCCTACAGTCTGAACATGATAATATTAAGACAATTATCACAGAGTTGCAGGGCTATAGAGCACCAAGGAAGAAGATTAGGCTTACCCTTGGCCTTGATAATGATGAATTGGCCTACAGAGACATAGCCCAGTTACAGGCTCAGCAGGCAATGCAGGCAGTAGATGAACTGGAGAAGAGACCAAGAGCCAAACCAACCTGCAGCAAGTGTGGCATTCAAGGCCATAACTCAAGAGCCTGTCAGGCAGAGAGAGTGGCTTCTGAGCCCGCAATTGACCTATTGCTAGTGTAATTAGAGTCAGTATAGCGTGCATAATGAAGTTTCAAAGTGGTTCACTTGATAGAGTTGATTCACATGCCTATCTGATGCACATGCTTATCAAGCACGTTAAAGGAGGGTGAAATGGTCTTGGCATTCCTTGAAATGTCGGCCCGTGGGCACTTCGCCAAGACCATTTCACTCGCGCTAGAGGAGAGTGAAATGGTCTTGGCATGCCCTCGGAATGTCGGCACTGTGGGGCATGCAGAGTCTCAGGACTTCTGCCAAGAACATCCTGATCACGCTAGATGTGGACAGAATGGTCTTGGTGAACTGCTCACAGTGTCGGACACTGTGCAATATGTTTATGTTATGATTACAAGTCAAGACCTCCACGTCCCGTAACCAGCTGCTGGTGGCACCCCTGCCGACTATATAGTCGTTGTCGCCCGAAGGACCTCGATAGCATGATGTGCCATGTGCCATAACATCCCTACCGATGTATCGTTCCCTGCTAAAGTCTATGTTGTAGTAAGTTTATAGTAAGGTTTAGATTCCGTATAGGGCTATCATATGGCGTCGGCGTAATTAGAAGGAGACCAACACGATGTATACAGAGGGAGACCCGCATTAAGGACCGAATGCTCGGAACCCATATTAGACTCTATTAGTTAATATAGTCTAACAAACACATACGGCACATATGGCAGCTTGGACCCTGCTCGTATAATTTTTGTCTACGTACGGAAAGAGTCGAAACATTTGCCGATAGGAATGCTTAGGCAAGTTACCCGAGAGGTAAAACTGTTATTAGATACACTTCGAGGACATTGCTTGCTTATTAAATCGCGAGCAGCCCGGGAACTTATTCAGCGATACTTCGAGTCTGCCTAACAAGCTTGCTACTTCATTTGCACGACTTTAATCGAAAACGGTGCCCCCAAGATAGAGTCATTTATAGGGGCGTCTTCATTGCATTAAGAGACTCTTAGAGGTACTTCCTATAGCAGCGACTCTCGTCATTAGTACATAGTCTTTTCCTTTGTAATCCGTCGGCCTATCGACCACTATGCCTTAGTCTTTTGCATTCCTTTTCATCCTACTTACTTATGCTCTACCGATTCTCTCCGCCATGCGCAACTCTACCGAGCCCTCGGTCGAGTTACTACCAATCATCGTGCGCCCCGTCCCCGGCCCGGGCCCCGAGGCATCAGCCGGGGAGCCTGGCGAGACGCGGTCGCGTCGGGATACCACGACGACGCGTCGCCGCGACGACGACTCGCGGGAGACTGCCCGACCGATCGACCGCGGCGCGATGGCGTCGGCGGGAGACTACTTCGAACACCTCCCGGAGTACCGCCTAGTGGTGTGTCGCTCGTGCGCCTGCGCCGTCTGGCCGCGATCGATCGCGAGCCATTTAAAGGCCGCGGCGCATTCGTGCTCTGCTCGCGCAGCCTAGGAGATCTAGAATGATGCACTACGAAGCTTTCCTAACCTCTACATGTCCCCTATAGACTTCGCCCCTCTTACTACTATTATCGAATAGAATTAGTACTGCCTCTATTTAGGGCCGTCCGAAGTTTGTTTCACGCACGCGGTACATCGCAGAACGGGGGGCTGCCTCTATTGACCTGCCTCTATTTAGAAAAAGGTCGTCCAAATCGTGCCAAATTGAAGTATATAGTAGAACCTACTCGTGCAAGCATGATTTATATAAGTAGTTTCGGTAGAAAGCGTCGTAGTCGAGTAGCAAAAATCGTTGAAAATGGACGCGCGATTTGGAAGTTCGCGCGTCGAAGCGGGTACGACAATAGACGCAGGGGAGCCTAGCACGACAGATACCCATGTAGGGAGACACCGCGAAGAGCGCGTATAGGTGGAAACGATAGACCGTAGGCACATAGACTTTGAAGTACGCGTTAAATGTTAGAGAAGCGATCGAAAGGTGTCGTAGCCCGTAACCGGATACCTAAGTACTAGTAGATAAGGAGTTGTTAGCAACCCGATCGCCGGCACGAAGAGAGGGCCGTAACCTAAGCACGCGTAGATAAGAAGGTGTTGGCAACCCGATCGCCGGTAGAAGAGAGAGCCGTAACCTAAGCACGCGTAGACAAGAAGGTATTAGCAACCCGATCGCCGGCACGAAGACAGGGCCCGTAACCTAAGCACGCGTAGATAAGAAGGTGTTAGCAACCCGATCGCCGGCAGAAGAGAGAGCCGTAACCTAAGCACGCGTAGACAAGGAAGTGTTAGCAACCCGTAAGAGAGCCTATAATCTAAGCACGAGTAAAGCAAGAAGGTGTTAGTAGCCTAGGCACTAGGAACCTAAGAGTAGTAGTAACCCGCAGGAAATCTAGTAGCCTAGAGCGCTAGAGTATCTATTATAGCTAGCGAGTATTTCTACTATATATACGAATGGCAGATCGCGGTATATAGAGAGTGCCGAGTAGCAGTGTGGCCCGACTAGGCGATAACCTATATGTAGAATAAGTAGTACCGAATCCGCCGATAAGAAGCCTAGGCTATTATCGATGATTTGCAGTCGTAGCTAGGAATCGTAGAAGGTCGAAGCGAGTTTAATTTACCCGAAATGTTATAGGAGCCGATTACCGAGTTCCTATTATATACGGATAGGTTGCAATACTAGTTAGACCCCGCAAGGTGCAAGTATATTTGCCGTAGTAGGGAAACAATTCGGTAGCATTAGCGGGAGATACATAGATAATCGGCACGAAATACACGTAGCGGGTTCGGTATACGCAAAGATCGGGTAGTATAGTAGCAAAGGGGAAACGGATTTCGAGAGGTCTATTATTAGCGGTTTTTCGCCTAAGGCCCGCATTTAAGGTACGTCGAAGTACGCTAGCCGGAGGCCGCACCCGTAGAGGAAGAACACCCCGACGATAGTATCGAGGGCACGTAGAAGCGAGTATAGGCGCGGGCGAACGAGACATTCGATAAGATATAGGCTAGTATAACTATCGTAGAGGGAGAGAAGGACGAGGTAAATCCGTAGTTACGACGGGCGGGGTAGGCGGTATATTTGGACGGGTACGACCGCGACGAGTTATTGTATTGCATCCGCGCCCCCGACGCCGAGGCCGAGAAGGAAGGCGATCGGGAGCCCGTCGAGGCGGTTATATAGAAGGCGATAGAGGGTGTCGCCCGGAAGAGTTAGGCTAGCGTTACGGCGAGTAGGATCATGTTACGTATATAGGCGGTCCGCACGGAGAAGGAGCAGGTCCGGTACGAGCTATTGCAGCTATATTAGGACGAGAAGAAGATCGGCTATCGTTCCCGGGCGTAGTAATAGATAGTTATGTTTTTCGCCCGTACGTAGAAGGAGTACGAGTAGCGTAGCCCGCGGTACCGATTTAACCGGCGATAGCAGCGTACATAGGACCGGTTTCGGGAAGCAGCGGAGGGCGTAGCAGATAAGAGTATCGAAGAGGGCGTCGAAGAAGGCGTCGAGGAGGGCGGTAGAGAGGACGGTAAAGAGGGCGGCAACGGGGACAAGGACGACGAACGGCAAATGTCGGCCGTCGAAGAAGCGTGTTTAGATTTGTATATCGAGTTAATAAACTAGACCGTCTACCGTAAGGAGTACGATTGCGCGATAATATGCGCCATAGCCGTGTTAGGCGTCAACCCGTTTCGAGAAGGATAGCGAGACCCCGAGTCGTATCCGCCTATTATATCCGAGGTCATTAAATTGGCCTATTTTATGGTCGTCTAGAAGGCCGTATTGTTAGAGGAAGTCGACCCCGAAGACGAGTATAGTCCGTGCAGCAGCCCGTGTTAGTTTAACAGTAATAGCGGGTATAGTAGCGCGTCGCCTAGCCCCCGCAGTCTATATAGTACCGACGATCGCAGCAGCCCCGGCAGTCTTAAGCGGAGCAGTTTGCAGTAGGTGCAAATTATGACGGACAGTTTCATAGTGCGGCGGACGAACAGCCCTATCGATTGGTTATTGGATTTGCGGACGTATAGATTAAAGATCCATTATAGTACTACCGCCCCCGGGCATGTTATGTAGAAGGACAAGTACATTTTGCAGTACAAGAACGTTAGTCTTAGCATGGCCTAGTTCCGGGGCATGATCTACTAGTTATGTCGGGAGAGCTATCGGGTGTCGTGGGAGGATGTAATGTTCGCCCCCGGGGGGGGGGGGGGGGTGTACCCGAGACTCCGTGGGTATCATTGCACGACGACCCATTCAACGCTAAATAGTAGAGGTGACGAAGAGGAAAGGGAGTAATGAAATCCAACATAGAGGTACTATCGAGTACGCTGCTGAATCGCAAGCTGCTACGGCCGCGTCTATGGTGTCTACTACGTCAAAACGTGCGCGTGGTAGTAGTGGCCAAGTACTAGGTCAACCGGGCGTCCGACGATGTGGTACCTGCGGAGAGACTAGGCATGATGTGCGTGTGTGCCAGAAAGGTTTAGAGAGTACTTCTGAGTCCGACGCACCATTTATAGTCAGAGATTCAGACGTAGATGGTAGTGATAACGATAATTGAAAACGTGAAGTTCATAGTGCCAAGAAAAACTGTCGCACTGACTGGGTTGTTGCACTCACTGGTGGAGTGCGTTAAGCCCCAAGCCACTACAGTCTAGTTACGTTCCCCGATCCTGATGCAGCACGATCCTTCCGTTCTGAAAACTATGCAACTCAGTCTCCTTTGTCCGATGCCAAACGAGTCAGCTGCGTGCAGGCCTCCGTTAGGGAGTAGGTTCCGTTCTAGGCAGAGGGCTTCCCTCCAAGCTGTTCACAGTATCTCTGAAATATGCGCCACCCAATACCAGGATCCGTTTTAGGGTCGTCGCCGTTGTGATATCGGCACTGCAAGTTATTAGTTGGCTACGGGGACAGACCTGTACAGGGCCTGTTCCTACCTCTTTGTCGACTTCATGCCAATAGTAAATGTTCTTTGCACCAGTCAATTTATCGACTCTTTTACATGTCGCACTAGTAATACGATCATCTTGTCTGTTGTCCTTCAGACAACGAGCTGCATAGACTGTCGCGTGGACGCTATCGGAAAGTTAGCAAACTACGATAAATAAGAACAAAGGGGTAAGCACGAGACGACCAACATCGGTAGAAACGCCAAACAGTATACGAAGAAACCGAATATCAGTCTCATGTTAGGTTCTTACGAGTCGTAGCAGAGCTTGCGGAGCTCTGGTTCCAGGTCTTCGACTATGCGTAACTACGAAAACTGAACTTGTGGTGGGACGTAAAGTAGTCTGAAACGATTGAGCTGGATAATGCGATGGTCGACATAAAGGAGAGGCCTGCGCAGGACTTTTGAACAGCTAGACTATTAAAAACTTTGCTCGAGTCAAGCTGACAGTCAGCAAGATCAGAAGCTTTGCCGCACACATCAGTCATCTAGGGCAAAGCTGCTGCCCGGCTCAAACAATAATAGTAGAGCTCATCTATTTTCAGTCCCTTGAGATGAACAGCCTAGGAACTAGCGAGTTATCGACTGCTATCAGTCGTCGGGAAATTATGCTTCAAGGATGTTCAAGAAGCATAATGTTCATAGCACACATTAGTCATATAGGGCAAATCTACTGCCCTAGTAATTATACGACAAAGTTCTTCTGCTTCCAATTTCCGGTGACTTTCGTGGGCTCAGACCCATGCGCAACTGGAGCCAGCCCTACTCAAGTATTCCTCTCCCGGAACGCGTCGCGTTCCCGGATTTCGCCCGCCCCGGCCCTGGTTGCAACCCCGGAACGTAGATGCGCTCCCGGGATGCGCGCGAAAAACGCGATGGGGCCTCGCGGGAACGCGTCGCGTTCCCCACTCGACTCGAAACCTCTCGGAATGCATCGTCGCTACTATAGTCCTAATTATTTGTTCGAGTGCAACGCACGAAATACATTGCCGCAACGTCTAGGGTAGTCCTACACGTGTCCCCAGTCCATCCAACGCGCGTCTGACGCGATCGACCATGCCTCACCTCTCGAGCGCGACCATGGCCGCGTTTGCAGACAGCGACCACGCACATGTCCTCCAGACGAGGCCTGCGACTGAATGAACCCGAGGCGGCTCTTCTATGCGTAGGGTGCGGCTATGCCCTCCGGGCGACGCGTACTGCAGTATCGAGACACCTGGCCGATAAACATAACATTGCAGTCCCCGCCCGACGAAACCTCCTACAACTACTAAAAGAATTGGACCTTCCGGATCCCAACATACTTGCACCTAGACCGAATGGCTCCGACCCCCACCCCGAGCTGTCGGTACAGCAGGGATGTCAGTGCACTCGCTGTGGCTTCCTCACGACGAGTCTGGACCTGATGCGGCGGCACATTGCGAAGGAACACGGCCTTCGACACGATCGGAAGTTCTAGCTCCGCGATGGGATCAAGAGCGACCTCCCTCTCCAGAGCTAGACTCAGGCGGGCGAACGCCAATACTGGGTCGTGCGGAGCGAACTCCCTCCGGCAGTTCCCGCAGAGGCGTATGACTGTTCGCCCCGAAGACGTGCGGCGGTGGAGAGGCTACACCGCAGTGAACAAGGCGCTGCGCCTCCGCAGTCCACGAGCGACACTGGAGCCGAAGATCCCATGCTTGCTAGCAACTGGATCAAACGTACGGGCTGGGCGCAGACCTTCGCAGGCGTAGACCGTCAGCTATTGCTTGCCCTAGCCCATCTACCCGACGGCTTTGGTACCGAGAGTCTGGTCATAGAGACAGGCGACGGCCAGGCTCTCGTGAGCAGCGCAGACGAGGAGAGGACCCTGGCGGCGATTCTGACCGCGGCCGACCAGTTCCTCGACGAGTGCGAAGACACCCCACGGCACACGGGCCAGGCAATTCGCTGTTGGCTAAGAGGCCATTTCCCCGATCGTCCGTATAAGGCACCCTTCAACCTTCCCGGTAGACCGGCTACTCGGAGGAGATATCGTACGCTGTTCAAGCGCTTTATAGCCTTTGCGATCCGCTGGTATCGTCAGTGTGTTGCCGGACAGGGACATCTCCTGCCACGAAGGCTGACCGTAGCCCAAATGGAAGCACTAGGCAAGCTATGGCAGGCCTTTCAAACAGGTACTATCCAAAATTTGCTTTGCGACTCAGCCCACAGTCGCGTTCGGCCATGTATGTAGTCTATATCATGGCTCGGTAAATCTCGTCACCCAGGGGCACAGTCGTGATGCAGAGTCGCGTTAACCCAGAATGTCCCAGAACTGTCCCAAACTCGGTTAGATAAGAGATCCAATCAATGCAACTATGTTTTGTATAAGAAGTTTCCGTTTAAAGCGTCGCAATCGAGCAGGAAAAATCGTCAAAGATAGAACGCTAGCAACAAAACCTGTCCTCTTGGCGCTGGGGTGCGCGTGACGCGTTCGTGTGTGTCTGCCATAGTAATTAGTCTACCACCACCCATTCTCGTCGGTATCATTTCCATTGGCACACAATTGTGTCGTGATTTGTGACCGCACCTACCGCCGCTGTCCGGATGCCACCAGGCCGGCGCACGAGTGCGGAAACGTGCAACAAGCTGATTCTCGCCTTTAATGAGACGGACTTGTCTAACCACTACCTAGGCGATAGGTACAAGCTGTCAAGCAAGACTGTATATCGCATCAGATTATGTTATAAGTTGTTCGGAACTCCATTCGCGCCTCAGAGCGTGCGCCGCGGCCGCCGACACGTCCTCACTGCCCATCACGAGCGCCTCCTCTTCGAGTATATTATGGAGTTTCCAGATGCCTATCTAGACGAGATAGCGTGGTATTTGTGGGATCATGAGGAGTGTGGGCTCGTCGTCAGCGATCGGACGGTATGGAACGTGTTGCATCGATATGGGTTCAGTCGCAAGGTGGCGCGTAAGATTGCCGGCGAACGACATAGCGGTTTAAGGTCGACATGGCAGGCCAAGCGATTATAGTGGAAACGTGAGAAGTTAGTGTTTGTTAATGAATCTGCGAGCGACACAAGAACCGGTTGGCGGAAGTACTCGTAGTCGTTAGTTGATCATCCTGCGGACACCAAGGCGCCTACAAAGCGGTCAGAGAGATACTCGGTTTGTCCGGCCTACACTATTAATGGCTATCTGCTAGGCGTATTAATTGTCTAAGGTGGCATCACTAAGGAGATGTACGTGGACTGGATAGTCGCAGAAGTGCTGCCGAGAGTGTCTAAGGGTTCCATTATTGTAATGGACAACGCGTCAATCCACCACTGCGCGAGGCTTACGCAGGCCGTCCTAGACACCAACTGCTTCCTCGAATATCTGCCTCCTTACTTACCTGATTTCAATCCGATTAAGCAGTCATTTAACGTGCTAAAAGCCTGGATTAAGCGACACCGGAACAATGTGCCTATAGAGTCATATGAAGACTACGGTGAGTTTCTAAGGCGCGCGATTGTTGCGTCAATAATGGACGAAGAGAGTAGAATGCGCGCGAAACGACATTTTAAGAGCTACGGTTACGATTAACTTATTCTATGTAACGCACGCGCTGCGGGTGTAGCCGCGTAAGTAAGATGGAGGAAGTTGTTAACGCAACAACATCGATACTACGGAGAAATTGGCACATTCTATCGAGACAAAATTATAGCAACATATAGGTTCAATCTATAAACTATATAGAAACTCCTCCGCGTATTAGAACATATATTAGATGGCTAGTTGTATGACGCCGTAGGCTCAAAGTTGGTCGTCGTTTGCTTGATTCTTCCTCCTTCTCTGGTCCCTAAATTCTTGGATATTCCGCTCAATTGCGAGCTTATTACCCACCCTGAAGCCCTATGTTGTCCACTGATTAACGTCCATACGATAGACGTCAACTAACGCAACATCTTCCGAGACAATATAGTCTATTATGTTCGTCAAAAGCACCAGGCGGCCCTGCCACTCTGCCTTCTCGTAGCACTATATAAGGAAGTCGTCGTAGTAGGACTAGTGTTCTGGCTGTAAGGATAGCGGCGCTGGTTCGTTGCTAGGGCTGCGTTTTTGTATCGGGCGTACGGAGTTAGAGCCAGTACCGGTCGGCGCAACGTGTGGAATACTAGTCGATTAGACATGCGCGTAGTCTTAAG
This sequence comes from Septoria petroselini, assembly GCA_022559915.2. NCBI lineage: Eukaryota > Fungi > Ascomycota > Dothideomycetes > Mycosphaerellales > Mycosphaerellaceae > Septoria > Septoria petroselini. The sequence continues at coordinate 71,366 of JAFJTQ020000087.1, forward strand.
CGCTACATTGCGCATTAATATAGAAGTACTGATTCTGATAGAACCCGTGGCCAGCAACCGATTGAACTGGCGCAGGCGCCAGCACAGGCGTTTGCTTAGCACGGAACGTACGCTTGCTACGAGCAGCGTCCTCTACCATCTTGTAGTCGTCCAACTCCTTCTTAATAGCTTTACCTAGATGGTTAACGTCGAGTAGGCTATCTGCTATACCCTTGGTCCATTTGACGAGGTGGTTGCGTTAAACAGGACGGTGATTATTAGGCTCGTTGGCTCCCTTAATAAAGCATATAAAGCCGTTGTTCCAGCAGCCTACGCAACGGCACGTCTACCTATCCGTGATATCTATTACAAAGTTACCATTCTCACGTAGTTCATGGCGGACACCTTCTATCTTAGAGACCTGCATAGTAGTGGCAGTCTTACGTGTAGTCGAGGCCGCATTATGTGCCGGCGTAGCAGGCACTATCCCCTTGCTATCCACCTCCACTAGATAGAGAACCTGCAAATCTGTTTTGCCGCGGAACGCTATGCCTCGCAGTTCGCGCATAATATCAATCCATTGTTCCTCCTCTTTTATCGGATAGCCAAGAACATTGCTACCCGTCGCTGTGCCGTATTTAACCTTGAAATGCGCGCGTTTAAGTGCTACTTGATAGAACTGCAGGCTCTCTCGTATCCAGCGTTCGAGGGCCTTAAATGGTATAGTGCTATCGCTAGGCCAATGATAGTTCCACGTATCAGACTCTAGATCCCTCCTGCCCTGCTGCATCGTAGGCTTCACCTTATAGGTGAATTCTATAGTATATTCCGTATAGTTTGGACCATCCTCCGTAGCAGGATTGGCTGCAGCTATGTCCGGTATGGCAATGGCTCTACGCTTGCCTTTAGTAGCAGGTGTGCTATCTAATGCTAGGTGGCGTGGCTTGGGACTAATTACTACGCCTCCAGCATTGAGTGCTACGCGCGCACGCTTGTTTAGCTTCGTAGCAGCCTTTACAATACTAGCGACACGTTCTTGTAAGGCTAATGCCTTCCTCTTATTCTGCGTGGTAGCTGCCGGCGCCATGTTGCGTTAAGACTCTGCCTCCTTCTTGCGCTGATATTCGGCCTTATTCCGAGCTATAGCCGCCTCGCTTACTTTAGCATCTACCTCCTTAATAATATTACTGCCGCTATTAGAACTTGAATCGTCGTCTACCGACTTCACGCGCTCGTCAACTCGCTCCTCCTCGCTATCTTCGTCACCAAACACGTCCTTACGGCCGCCGAGTTCGAACTCATCCTCCTCCTCCTTAATCATCGACAGGTTAGGCTTCTTAGCGCGCGCCTGCTACAACTGGCCGAGTAGTTGCTTCCTTATAATAGTGGCTTCAATAACACCGTCCGAGCTAAGCTATAGTGTCAAGGCCTGCCTCTTTTGGCGCCTTGTTTCAATACTACTCGGAGGCAGTTCTCTGCGTACTTTGCGCGCGATCGTTCGCGGAGTGTCCTGCACCTGCGCCTCCGCCTCGTGAACTACCTCCTTACTTAACGCTAGTAGACCCTCTACGGCGTTTCCACTACTAGATAACGCCTTGCGCGGCGACCGGCGTAGAGAGATGGATGGCGCACGACTAGGATAATAGAGTGATTCGGGCGCTTCAATCGTCGTTTTGGCAGGACTAGAGGGCAGTAAGGTAGCCATAGGCGGACTAGAAGGTAGAGGGTAATAGGGCATTATAATACCGCGTTATTATAGTAGTTTAAAGAGGTATAATCACTGCAATAGGATAGATTAGACTAATTACTATAGCAGACACACACGAACGCGTCGCGCGCACCCTAGCGCCAAGAGGACAGGTTTTGTTGCTAGCGTTCTAGTCGGGCGGTTTTGAAGTTCGCGCGTCGAAGCGGGTGCGACATTAGACGCAGGGGAGCCCAGCATAGCAGATGCCTATGTAGGGAGACACCGCGACGAGCGCGCATATAAAAAAACGATGGACCGTCGACATTTTGACGTCGAGACACGCGACAGAAGTTGCAAAAGCCATCGCAAGAACCCGTCGCCCGTTTCCCGTCGCAAGACCCGTTAACCAAAGACGAAGAGAGGGCGCATAACCTAAGTACCGGTCGACAAGGAGGTGTAGGCAACCCGATCTAGAGCCCGTAACCTAAGCACGCAGTCTAGGAGGTGTAGGCAACCCGATCTAGAGCCCGTAACCTAAGCACCCGTAGACAAGGACGTATAGGCAACCCGATCGCCGGTAGACGAAGAGAGGGCCCGTTTCCTAAGCACGTAGACCAAAGCGTTAGCAGCCCGTAAGAAGCACGTAACCTAAGTACCGGTAGACAATAGGGTGTTTGCAACCCGATCGCCGGCACGAAGAGAGGGCCCGTTTCCTAAGCACGTCGACTAAGGAGGTGTTTATAACCCGATCGCCGGCACGAAGAGAGGGCCCGTTTCCTAAGCACGTAGACTAAGGAGGTGTTTGCAACCCGATCGCCGGTAGATAAACAGAAGGTCCCGTGTCTATAGTACGCAAAGCAACCCGTACGAGAGCCCGTAACCTAAGCACCCGCATATTAAGAGGCGTTAGGGACCCGTAAGAGAGCCTATAGCCCTAGGACTAGTATACTAAAGAGGTATGAGTAACCCGTTAGGAAGCCCGAAACCTAAGCACCGGTAAGCTAAGCACCCGTAGACAAGAAGGTATTAGCAACCCGATCGCCGGCACGAAGAGAGGGCCCGTAACCTAAGTGCCGGCAGACAATACGGTATTGGCAACCCGATCGCCGGCACGAAGAGAGAGCCCGTAACCTAAGTACCGGTAGACAATAGGGTATTTGCAACCCGATCGCCGGCACGAAGAGAGAGCCCGTGACCCGCGACCGACCCCGTTTCCTAAGCACGTAGACCAATTCGCAATGGCGACCGAATATTTCTACTATTTATATGAACGGCAAATTGTCGTATATAAGGAGTATCGTATTACGGTATGGCCCGACTATATATATAGTCATTTATAGGGCAAGTAGCATAAGATGCTACGGAGTTAGGCCCAAACCATCGAGGACGAGATTCAGTTATGGCCCGGCGTAATGTCGTAGCAAGGCGAGTTTTCGGTGCCTAGCGGTATTAGTAAGCCGACGGCGGAGATACCGTTATATACTAGTAGATTGAAATGTCGAGTCGACCTAGAGCGGTACGCGTACATATATCGCCAATATAAAGTAATAAAGAAGCATTAGCGGCAAGCCTACTAGTAGGTAGTCTAAGGCCGTCGAGGGCGGGTAGACGTAGGCAATCGACCCGCTATATAGCAACGCGGAGAGGAGGCCGTATAGTAGGTCTATTACTAGCGGCTTTTCGCCTAAGGCCCGCATTCCGGTTATTTCGAGGTCCGCTAGCCGGAAGCCATATCCGTAGACTAGGAAGAGCTAGACGATAGCATCGAGGGTACGTAGTACCGGGCATAGGTGCGGGCTAATAAGGTGTTCGACGAGATCTAGGCCTAGACGACGATTAGGGACGGAGAGAAAGACGAGGTTAACCCGTAGTTAGGACGGGCGGGATAGGCCAAATATTTAGGAAAGCCGGACCGCGAGCAGTTATTATATTATATCCGCCAACCCGACGCCGAGGCCGAGCAGGAAGGCGATCGAGAGCCCGTCGAGGCCGCGATATAGAAGTCGGTCGAAAGCGTCGCCAACCGTAGCTAGTATAGTGTCGCGGCGAGTAGAATCATATTACGGATATACGCGGTACGTACGGAGAAGGAGCAGGTCCGGTACGAGCCATTATAGCCGTATTGGGACGAGAAGAGTATCGGTCGTCATTCCCGGGCATAGTAGTAGATAGTTATGTTTTTTGCCCGTACGTAGAAGGAGTACGAGTAGTATAGTCCGCGATATCGGTTTAACCGGAGACAGTAGCGTACGTAGGACCGGTTTCGGGAGGAGGCGGAGAGGCGGGCCGGAGGAGAACGGTAGAGAAGGGAGGAGGAAAAGGAAGGAGAGGGGAGGGATAAAGGGAAGGGAGGTAAAGGGGAGGATAGCGAAGAGGACGATAGCGAAGACGAGGATAACGAGAAGCGGATAGAGGCCGTCGACGAAGCGTGTTTAGATTTTTGTATCGAGTTAATAAACTAGACCGTCTACCGCAAGGAGTACGATTACGCGATAATATGCGCCATAGCCGTATTAGGCGTCAACCCGTTTTAAGAGGGATAGAGAGACCCCGGGTCGTATCCGCCTATTATATCCGAGGTTATTAAGTTGGCCCATTTTATAGTCGTCTAGAAAGCCGTATTATTAGAAGAGATAGACTCCGAAGACGAGGAGTTTAGTCCGTATAGCAGTCCGTGTCAATTCGACGGCGATAGTAGGTATAAGAGTATATCCCCGAGTCCCGGTCGTAGTAGCCTAGACCGTAGAAGCGGTAGCAAGCGGAGCAGTTTATAGTAGGTATAGATTATAATAGACAGTTTTATAGTACGGCGGACTAATAGCCCTATCGATTAGTTATTAGATTTGCGGACGTACGGGTTGAAGATCTATTATAGTACTACCGCGCCCGGGCATGTTATATAGAAGGATAAGTACGTTTTATAGTATAAGAACGTTAGTTTTAGTATAGCCTAGTTCCGCGGCATAGTATACTAGTTGTACTAGGAGACCTATCGGGTGTTATAGGAGGATATTATGTTCGTACCGGGCGGTATAGGGGTTCCCGAGATCCCGTAGGCGTCGTTGCACGACGACCCGTCTAACGCTAGTATCGGGTAGAATTTTTTACGAGATACGCGGAGTCGATGGCCGGTAGAGGGAGCGTCGTAGATATTCTAGCGTATCTAGGGCGACCCCCGCCAGCGGAGGAAGTTCGTCCGCGCCGGTAGTACGTCCGGTATTAGTCGCGAGCGGTTTACGGATTAGATACGGTAGGTCGAGCAATTTCGCGCGCGGTTATTAGTATTAATACATATTACCGGCGGATAGCCCGCCCGTAGCCCGGAGGTGTTAAGCGTCCGGTACCGTAATACGGCTAAGGGAGGATACCGGAATGTGTTTATCGAGGACGGGTTAGTAGTATTTATAACGCGGTATAGTAAGCAGTTTATAGCGACGGGCGACGTTAAGATTATGGGGTTAGGGTTAGGGTTAGGGTTAGGGTTAGGGTTAGGGTTAGGGTTAGGGTTAGGGTTAGGGTTAGGGTTAGGGTTAGGGTTAGGGTTAGGGTTAGGG